>CABEEJ010003977.1:0-35449 GCA_901482245.1 Timema douglasi
TTCACTTCCTCTAATTCAACCTTCCCGATTCCTAATCCATTAGAGTAATTAGTACTTAAAGTGTATAACCCGAACGGGTAGTAAGACGCGGTGCTAATTATTATTATTTAAGATGAAAAATGACACCTGGATACAGGAATAGAACCCAGGACCTTTGGCTCTTAGTACGCCAATGCTCTTACCTATGAGCTATCCAGGTTTGCCGTTTCAGAAGCCGTTCAGACAGATCTTGCTGTTGTTATGTTGGTGAACATTGGGAGACTTTAATCGGTAACTGGCTGAGGTTTCTCAACAACGAGTAAGTCTGACCCAATGTGAGGTGACCAAGATAACGTGATCTTACTATCGAGCTACGCACCCAGGACGTCAAGTATAGCTAGGCC
Source organism: Timema douglasi (assembly GCA_901482245.1). Classification (NCBI taxonomy): domain Eukaryota; kingdom Metazoa; phylum Arthropoda; class Insecta; order Phasmatodea; family Timematidae; genus Timema; species Timema douglasi. The sequence goes on from CABEEJ010003977.1 coordinate 384, forward strand.
TAAGTGCGTGTGAATTTATATAAATATATATAGATTTCAGTACAACTTTATAGATGTTAAATTGACATCTCAAAGCTAAGTCTTAATCTGGACTAACCCTAAAATTAAAGGTAGTTTACTGATGAATAGTGTTTGTAAATTTAAAGATCGATTTAATGATTTTGTTCAAAATGTGTATCTGAGGAGTTCTTTCTATGTGACGAATAAGAATGTGTTTTATTTTTATAAAAAATAGTTAAAAATAGATTAGTTTACTGATGAATAATCTTTGAAAATTTGAAAAAAAAAAATGGATACAGCAATTTTGTTTAGAATTGAAATAAAAATATTTTTTTATCATTGCGTCTTACTAGTTGTTCATTGTTCAGGTTATGTACATATATTATCATTACTCTTATGGGGTACGGATGAGGAAGGAAACCATTTAGGGAAAACCACCCCCAGTAGACCTGACCGGGATTAAAACCCCGATCTTCCCACCATCAGCAGGCCAGTCCAACAATAAAGTGACATCTTAGAGCATTCAGCCATCGAAGCGGGGAAAATGTATATCTTAGGAGTAGAATGTTTGAGTGTTGTGTCCTTAAATCACAACAAAACCGCCAGAGTTCAGGTAGAGAGCACTTCGGATACCCGTCTGTCCCCTTCCCCCTCTTAACGGGCTGTGAAAGGGAAACTAAGCCGCAGAAATGTCCAGTATTAGTCACAATGAATGGGGTGTCGATACACTGCCAGCCGAGTGTCTTACTACCCGTTCGGTTTATACACTTTAAGTATTAATTACACTATTATATTAGGAGTTGGGAAGGTTGAATTAGAGGAAGTGAACCCACATTTGCGTGGAGCGAGAGTGGAAAACCATTTAGGAAAAAGCCACCCCCAGTTCACCCGACCGAGATCCGAACCTTGGATCTCCCCGTCCTCAGCAGTCGAGCTCAACACGACTAGCGCGTTAGCCAACTACGTCACCGAGGCGGGTCCAGAATAGTAAAAGAGGTGAAGGAGTGAATAACAGTAGTGGTAATAGACCTTCATTTGTTTCAGGTGTATTCTAAACTGGAGCAAATGGTCCGACCTAAGAGCGGGCGAGAGGATCCTTAGCGAACAAGTTGACACACAATACAGAAAGAAACTTCAGTTTAGAAGTTTACAGCAATGGAAACGGGTACAATTTTATTTACATTTTTATTACAAATTAATTTCAGCGCTACAGAGTGAGATACAAGTCTAAAAAATAAAGCCCAAAAGCTTTTCCAATAGTTTAATTTTTTTTAACACCGTGTCTTACTATCTCTTTGGGTTACACGCTTATGTAATAATTACGCTAATGAATCAGGGGTGAGAAATGTTGAGTTTAGAGGAAGTGTAACCAAATTTGCTCTTGAGGGAGAGTGGAAAACTGTTCAGGGAAAACCACCCTCAATACTCCCAACTGGGATTCATCATCAGAAAGCCAGTATATTGTGAGAATGATGCCTTCTTAGACCGGTGTGGTCCAATCGACGGCCCATGCTCAGTGAAAATTTGGCCCATGCTGTATTTAAGAAGAAAAAAAATAATTATAGGGAAACCCTCGGCGGCAGATTTCTTTAGCGAATGGTGTTGATGTGCATGGGCGTTAAGGCACCTTTCCCCTCCAATCCAGAGTGTGTCACATGTACTTGACTCGAACACCCAGTAGGGAAGATAAGATAATAATCAGAACACCTTTAGCCATTAATACTACTACTAGTTAGTATGTGACCTGGCGGTCTAGGGGTAAGGTGTCAGACTTCTATGCTGGGGTTCCGTGGTACAATCCCCTGTCCCGGCAAAGATTTATCTGATTACCAAACCCTTCCTTCACCTCTGACAAGACATCTTGTGAATGTGTGGAATGCCAGGCCTCACACCGTGGTTCGGATTCCACGTTAAACTGTAGGTCCTCCATTTCATCTCACAAACACCCTACCGTTACACATTAGCGTAAGTGCGTATAACCCGATTTATGTTTGTACATACTTATTACCACTGAGATGCGCTTCTAAGTTTGTTTCAGAGAGCTGCAAAAGGAAAGACACACTCACACGAGCGATACTCCGCCATCGCGAGACGGTGACAAGGCGAGTATTCCTGGGATGGCTGCAGAGCTGCAGGGCGAGTCGAGCGGCGAGCGTCGCGGCGGAGCAACTAGCCTGCAGACGGAGCGCCAAGGAGAAACAGACCGCGTTCCGCCGGTGGTGCCTCCACACGGTCGAGAGGAAGACCGAGAGGGCCAGGACGTGCCTCGCCATGAGGCACCACAGGCTGGCCTCGCTGCGCCACGCGATGGTCCGATGGCGCCGATATCTCAGTTACAAGGCACGCAAGAGGAGGAGGGAGGCGGAATGGTCCGATAGGGCGAGAGAGCGATTACATTCCGGTGAGTTCTCTCTTCGGTCGCGCTAACAAAGCGAGTGACATCAACATTTGAATCATCAGCATATATATTATATATCAGCGCCTTATCGCGAGTTATATGCTCGTGTAACAATTATGCAAATGTGTTATGGAGTGGGAAGGTTGAATTTAAACGAAGTGTATCTGCATTTGAAAGGCGAGTGGAAAGCCATTAAGGAAAACCACGCTCAATACACACTGACCAAGATTCGAACCCCGATCTCCTTGTTATCGACAATCTTGTTGTTTCTCCCGAGAGTGACACAAGTTCAGACCATGTTTATAGAAAACTTTGAATCAAATGTTTTTTTTTATGCCACACGACTAATAAAATTGACTTCATCAAGATTTGAAACAAAAAAAAAAGTATGTTGGAGGTGATTGGGATATATTTGAAGGCATAAGAATTCTTTCCACAACACAATCCCAACAATTGTTTGTTTTGATCCATTGTAGAAATGAGTAGAATCCACTATTTTAAAAATCTGAACATCGAATACAAATCTCGAATCTGAATCTTGGAAAAAAATTATGAACATAAATATAAAAGAAAAATAGAAAACACAACTAGTAACTAAATGTTTATAGTCTTTCTTATAAGCCATTCATTATAACAGTCAAACATTCAGTTAAGTGTTAAATTACTGGTCTGGGGTTTGGTTGTTGAGCTCATCCTATAAATATAATTCGTTCTGAACCACCAATAAGCAGTAGTAAAGCTCTAAGACAGATTTCATCCGAAAAATGACTAACACTTTTCTTTGCATAAGTTTCGAATCGGACATTTTCTTGAATACTCGAATATCCTTAAGGGTTCAAGGGTCCCGTCCCTAAATCTTTAAAATGTTCAGACCCGCCTCGGTGGCGTAGTTGGCTAACGCGCTTGTCGTGTTGAGCTCGACTGCTGAGGATGGGGAGATCGAGGTTCGAATCTCGGTCGGGTGAACTAGGGGGTGGGGCGGTGTTTCCTAAATGGTTTTCCACTCTCCCTCCACGCAAATTCGGGTTCACTTCCTCTAATTCAACCTTCCCAATTCCTAATCCATTAGCGTAATTAGTACTTAAAGCGTATAACCCGAACGGGTAGTAAGACGTGGTGCTAAATATTATTATTATTTTGAAATGTTCAGGACTGCTTAGGAGGTATCTTCACCAGTGGCAGAGTGAGTACAGGACATCATGGCAGGCCGAGAAACATTACAACAGTAAACTCACCAAGGTGCACTTCAACGTTTGGCGTATTTCCCACAGAAACGAGATTGCCAATAAAGAAAAGAAAAAGAAGCTTTCTGATATAGGAACAATGCTGATATGTAAAAGGTTTGCATATTTATTTCTCAGCTTTATCCCCCACCTCCTCCCTGTTGCGTCCCACTACCCAATCAAATTATATGCATTGCTAATGTTGTAAGGTACAGGAAGAGTAGAATTTTAACTAGGTGTACCCATGTTTGCATGGGCGGAGGGTGAGAAACCATTTTAATAAAAGATCATTATCGGTATAACTGTCCAGGATTTGAACCCAATCTCCTCTTAACCGACAGTATAGTCTACTGTGAGAATGATGCCTTAGCCCTTAAACAATTTGACTTTAGAAGTGGGTTCTTATATTTATTAATAATGAAAAAGGAATATTTACAAAAGTTAAAAATCACACGCAACTGTGAAATTTAGGTGAAAGCGTTACTAAATAAGGAGAGTTTGTGTTTTCTATCAAGGTCTAACCTCTTTCAGCTTGGCTTTGTTTTCTATCACTCAGGTACCCTCTGTTTATTCTAAAAAGTAGCAAGTTTCACTGTTCCACTGTGGCACAGCTTATAGTATAGGGCCATAGCGTTATATGTCAAGGTAAGCCTGCTCCCTCTGTTGTGTAACTTGTTTGATCGATTGACGAGTCTTCAACCCAATTATGGAATGATGTGCTTATTATTATTATTAGCACCGCGTCTTACTACCCGTTCGGGTTATACGCACTTACGCTAATGTGTAATGGTAGGGTGATTGTGAGATGAAATGGAGGACCTACAGTTTAACGTGGAATCCGAACGGGTAGTAAGAAGTGGTGATAATAATAACTAAATCAATCTCCCTTTATAAATGTGGTTANCTTGTCAGAGGTGAAGGAAGGGTTTGGTAATCAGATAAATCTGTGCCGGGACCGAGGATTGAACCCCGGCCACCAGCATAGAGGTCCGACACCTTTCCCCTAGACCACCAGGTCACCGAATGATGAGCTTCCCATTCATCTGTGACTAGACACCCACTCAGCCCTTCAGCTGGTTAGTGCTGCCCGTACCATCTGGTAGAAAGCGCGTGTACTAGGGAAGTTAAGAGGGCGCGATGGTTTCACATTGTTTTCCACATCGGATTTCTGTGAGCAAGCGAGAAAGAGACAACAAATTTTGCCGGGAAAGGTATTTTCACGTATCTTCCAGGGTTATATTAAATGCCACAATCGGTATACGACCGATGGCTTTACTTCTCCTCCTAAGGAAGTTGTGCTACAGATTTTTATTGCTCAAGAAAAATTGGTTGACCTCGGCTGGGTTTGAACATATGGACATCGGGTCCCGAGGGGAGCACTTTACCCCAAGACTACTAGGGTTGATAACAAACATTTAAAACTGCAAAAAGCTGAATTGGTCATATAGTCATTAATCTATAAACAAAGTAAGAGTCTACAATAGTTAACTTTTTAGCTTTTAGTTAATTTTTTTTTTGTGATCTGGCGGTCTAGGGGTAAGGTGTCAGACTTCTGTTTTGGCGGCCGGGGTTCAATCCTCGGTCCCGGCACAGATTTATCTGATTACCAAACCCTTCCTTCACCTCTGACAAGACATCTTGTGAATGTGGGGAATGCCAGGCCTCCACCGTGGTTCGGATCCCACGTTAAACTGTAGGTCCTCCATTTCATCTCACAATCACCCTACCATTACACATTAGCGTAAGTGCGTATAACCAGAACGGGTAGTAAGACGCTGTGCTAATAATAATAATAATAATAATAATAATAATAATTTTTTTGGGTGAGTCAAACAAAATACAGCTTTTTTAAATTGATAGTGAAATATTTTAACACATAAGACTTATTTTCCAGGTGTGTCGATGTTTGGTTGGCGCGCTACGCCAAGGAGACGGAACTCAAAAATAAGGGAATCAAATCACTGGTTCACTGGTGTGAAAACTTGCAAAGAAAGGTATACTTTACACTATGCCTCGCTATACGTCCGGGTTGTACAAACACATGTTAATCATACTTATAGGATAGGGCCAAGGAAGATTGGAGCTAAGATGAAATGCACCTGCATTTGGGTAGTAGGAGTGGAGTTACATTACACATATTTTCAAGGACAACTTTTATATCTCAAACTCCGTAAGGACCCCAGAAAATACTTTTTTAGTTAATTTTAATAAGACAGAGACCTCTTTTAAACACAATCTAAAGTACATTAGAAAGGCCTTATGATTATCTAACAGATGGAAACACTAAATCAATGTGAGTTAAAATTCTTAATATGTTTTAAAGTATAAAAAAACACCAAAAAAAATTCAAACTTTTATTTGGCTTCGAAAATGTAGTGTTTTTGCCTACTGAGCTAAGGGTCCACGGTTCGATTCCCGACATGGCAGAAAATTGATCATTGATGAAAATATGGCTTTACCCTTTCACGGTGATAAATTAACGTCCGGGGACTGGATGTTGTGCCTGTCCTAGTCCTAAGTTAGACTCTCGGACATATGAAGCTATGACAGGCCTATCCAGCCGGTAGTGGAAAGTATACGGCTTGAATAAAAAAAAACTGGCCCAAGCCGCAGGTTTCATAGGCCAATCACCGGCTTCCTTTTATTCGCAGTGCTTGAAGCAGTGGAACGACTACACTGTCCGTAAGCAACAGTCAAGAAGCAGGTATCGTGAAGCAGAGCTGTTTCATCGCCAGCTGTTGCAACAGGAGGCCCTGACCGTATGGCTCCAGGCGGCCGCGGTAGCCCGCGAGGAACAGAGGAGAAGGGCATTAGCTCGAGCCACAGAGGCGAGTATGGCGGGTTTCCGGCGAGAACCTTATCGGACAGGTACTCAAACCATTTCTGTGCATTCATACATCAAGTCGTGTGATCCGCAGCTATCGATTTTGAGAGATATTATCAAAACATGCAAAATAACAATGTTATCAATGTAACCTCAAAAAATTATGTTTGTATTTTATAAAAAGTTTCTTATAGTCCAATTTTTATTATACTTAGCACCGCGTATTACTACCAGCCTGTTTGGGTTATGTGCTTAAGTACTAATTAAGCTAACGAGTTAGAAATTTAGAAGGTTGATTATAGAGGAGAGTGAACCCAAATTTGTGTGGAGGAGGGATAGAAAAACGTTTAGGAAAAACCATACCCCAGTTTACTCGAGCGAGATTTGAACCTTGATCTCCCCATCGCCAGCAGTCTAGCTCAACACAAAACTCTAATTTTTAGAACCTTTTATAAAATACAAACATAACATTTTACTTTACTTTATTTTTTAGCACTGCCTCTTACTATCCTTTTGGGTTATAGGCTATAAAATCCCTCTCCCCCCGAATGGGTACTAATACACGGTGCTAAAAAAAACTATTTAATTAGCATGGAATCCCACTAATGACTTGTAAAAAATATATTTCCTCTTCCTATTAGGTGACAAAAGATCAATTCAGGATGGCTTCTAAATACTTCCAAATCTGGAAAACCAAAGTTTGGGGAAAGAAGCAAAGTTTCCGAAACACAACCGGACAGAACAAACATCGGCATAACATGTCCACGAATGCGCTTACAGCAACACATAAGCAGCGTTCCGTGTCACACCAGAGAGAGGCCATGGTCGGGGCAGAGACTAATTTTACCGACGGAACAAGAAAAATCTCGAGCATCAACGATTCAAGAGAGCACGAAGCCCTTTTCCACCGATTTTCAGACATGAAAGTTAACCGCCCCCAACCTCGTATTCCGCACTTTCTACGAGAAAACCTGACTCTAGACAAATGTTTCTCGGTCTTGGGCGAACCCCACAAGGGGCATCGTCTGGTCCTGGAAGGAGGAAGCGGCCCCATTACAGTTTCCTGTCGGTTATCTCGTGATATTAAAACCACGAACGGAGAACTAGAAGATGAGATGAACAACAAAAATGGTTTATTGGGGATGTCTCCGGACAGTTTGGATTCTAACGGTTGTCCGACAGACAGGACCTACACTGTGAGGAGTACTGCGCTACTCCAATCTCTGGTTCCTCCTCAGTATTACGAGGAGACTATGCAACGTTCTGCGGACTCACACATTCTTCTGCAACCACCATCCTTCTTCAAGTAGTCCCCGTTAAGAAGTATCCGAGACTGAAGACAGTTCTATATAATATTCACATTCCCTCCCAGTGAGTTCTGAGGGAATGAAACCTAGGTCATGGAATTAAGCCAAAGCAATGGATTCTTTTTTAAGAGGCAGCCATTACCCCTTTGTCTAGTGTAAAAATAAAGTGTGAACCGTGTTCCTTTAACTTGTTAAACCCATATTGTGTTTGTTCCCATTTATGTGTTTCTATACCTCTTTTCTGTACATTTTTCCATACATTTACTTAGTAAAATTATATCTATTCTGGAAAACTTCTTTTCACTTTTTGAGGTCTTTTTTTAACATTTGGAAGAAGGTACAGGACCGGTGGATGGAAACATATTAAAGGTAACAAACACAATATGGCTTTTACAATGAAAAGAAGAACACAGTTGTAACAATACGGATTAATTTCCTGATATAATAATGCTGTGACGATATTTAGGTTGTCTATAGCTCCGTGGTCGAGCGCCTCTCATCACTATACGGAATATATACCGTTTAGCTAGCTGTTAATTGATCCGTGGTCGAGCACTAATTAAATCGGTATATTTAATAAAATGAAAGAAAGAGAACTATTGATGGATGTTGTTTTACACACGGTTTATTCAAACGACAGCTCTTAATTACTGATACATACTCCAATTAAATGCTTTATATAAATGCACACTTGTGATCATAAATTATTGTATTCTGTGTTAGACTGCGACTGCGAGTGCCACTGCTAGTGTGTGGGTAGGTGCTTGTGCCTTAAACATACGCACAAGCGGCTTATATATGAAATACCCCTTGCCTCTTGGTCCCCTCGTCACCAGTGTAAAAACTAACTAATAGAAAGAGTCCTGGCGACAGGTGTTGTGAAGGCTAGCTTCTTATTGGTATAGGGAATTGGCGTCCTTTACTAAATATTCCGGAGTTGTTCTTTTGACAGAAAAAATTGTATAAAAAATATATTTTAATGGTGAAATCCTTTTCAAATTATTTCTGAAAAGCGCGTGTTTCTTCATGGATGAATCATAAAAGGATTACTCTACATATGTTACTTTAAAGAAAAATTACTTTCATCCATGACTTTTTTTATATACTTTAGAGGGATCCAAATCAATATCATTACACAGTTCACACTTTACATTGTTGCAACTGGACAAAGAGGTAATGGCTGCACCTTGAAGAAAGCCGATCGTTACCGCCCTATCTCGCGACCTAGGTTTCATTCTATCGGAACTCATCAGGAGGGAGTGTGAAACGTGCAACGCAACTTCCTCAAAGAGGAAAACAAAATAACACAGAGAAAGTAAATTGATAAAGAATGATAAAAACATGTAAAAGAAATTCTGGTAAAAATAGTGTTAAAGTAAAAAAATAAGGTATACAAAGATAATGTTATATTTTTAATTATATAATGTACAAAACTATTTACATAACAAAGTTTTACATGTAACACAATCCACTTAGCTTCACTTTAACCTTCTAAATTTGGCTGATAAAAAACCCAAGCTTTCGATGTTTTTGGGGTTTCTCAGGTGGCTGAAGATGTAGTAATGATACCAACTATTATAAACCTCATTTTGGCAATTTTAATGTGCAAATTGACTAGTTATATACATATATTTGTTTGGTAGGCGACAGAGTGCAAACATTTAAAACAATTAGGCACAACATTATTGACAATTGACATCTTGGGGTCGGCCTCGGTGATTTTGGGGTGAATTCTCACCTCATGATCCGATGTTCATGGGTTCAAACCCAGTTGGGGTAGACAGATTTTTATTGAGTGATAAAAATATGTAGCACAACTTCCTTCGGAGGGGGGAAGTAAAGTTGTCGGTCCTGCGTCGATTGTGACGTGTAAAAGAACCCTGGCAGGTATGTGAAAACACTTTCTATTGCAAAATTGGTAAGCCCTTTCGTTCTTGATCATAGAAATTCTTGTGTGCTGATGTAATCAGTGGGTTCAGAAATACCTCCAATAAATAAATGGTATCTAAAGAGTGTTTACCAGAGTAAAGTTAGTTAGCCACCAAAAATATTAAGAAAGTTAGAGTTGCTCCAAGCGATTAAAGAACTCATTGAAAAGTTACAAGTATTTTATATCAGATTGTAGGGATGTGTGAAGCTTCAAAACGTCGACTTGGCTTCAAAATAAATATCAGTTTTAACTTCGCTTAGAAAAAAAATCCTTGCTTCGACAATTATTACGAAGACTCCGCCTTAGAATATGAGTGAAGAATTACCCTGGGCACGGGACGATTCCTGGATAGCTCAGTGGTTAGAGCATTGACGTACTAAGTCAAAGGACCCGGGTTCGATTCTTGTGTCCAGGTGACATTTTTCAATTTTCAGAATAGGAAATTATTATGAAGCTTCGCTAATAAAAAATAGTGACCCTTATAATACCAATTTATCATCCATGATTGCCATTCAGTGCTATTATGTAGAGAACAAATCAATATTGGCGTGAGAAAATTTGAAGACATTAAATGGTAAATTATTATATCATTTTTGATCAGAATAAAAGGAAATATTACAAATAATTATGCGATTTAACACATTTCCAAGTAATTTTAGTGCATAAAGTTATATAAATAGCCACAATATAATATTTTTTCAAGCATAAGACAACTAATAACAAATATTCAAACTTTGATCTAGCTTCAATAATATTTTATATATTTGATTAAATTCTGCTTCGAATTGAAACGGTGAACTCCACACAGCCTTGATAGGTTGATTTACTTCACCACCAATTAACTCTAAATAGTCATATACACATTTTAAGTGCTTGATAATATGCAGTTAGTCTAATTTTCATATAAAGAGTCATATCTGACAGCTAGGAAAGTTACTAGATCTACTTTTATGCATACCTCAAGTCATGTGATATAAAACTATCATTTTTGTTAGATATTAATAATCTTTTTAGCTATTTTTATTTTCATTGCTTTATCATGGCAATACAAGTAAACCACTTCGATCAAGATTAATTCAAAATGGACGAATATATTGAACAAATTTACCGGTCGAAAGTAGTTTTAAAGCTCAATTACGTTATTAATGTGAAAATTAATATTAATTTTAACAATTTGTTAAGTAACCGAATGATCTATAAGTAAAAAAGGCGATATTATCTTAATTAAATAACCTATGCTTACTATTACATTAAAATTGATTATAAAGTACACCAAGTGAAAGCTCGAAATCAAGAGTATTCGCAGAGCCCTAGTTGATGCCCAACGCTCGACTTGTCCACTCAGAGAGCGAAAACCTAACGTGCTTTGCCTTTGGCTTTTGTTTGGTCGTTCTACAAGTCTTTCACCAGCCAACTTTAGGTTAATCGCGTGAAGCTGAATTGTCCTACAAATCTCTTGACAAAGTTTTTAACCTAGTGTTTTAATTCAAACACCACAATGTTTCGAAGTAAGTCCATATATAAAAAATTGTAAATTCAATTATTTGTTGTTTTATTTTTTCTTATGCTTGTTAAGTTTATGAAACTCTGCTTGTTGATTCGCAGCAGAACCATAAATCTCTCTGACTTTCTGTTGCCTCTCCAAGTCACTGCAAAAAAAAACAAAAAAAAACGATAACAATAAATTATATACAAGGTGGAGACATAAGTATTTAAAAAAAGATTTAATCCATATAATAGATACAAGAAGTATAGAAAAGAAAAGTAAAATAATAGTGAAGAAACAATGATTGACTTATGATAAGTCTGTAGGTCGATCGGGGTCCAAAAAGGTTGCCGATCCCTGCCTTAAACCATCTGACCACCGAAGCGGGTTATTTTTTTAGTTAATTTCATAGCCATACCATACCCATCGAGTTGGTAAATGCTACAATATTAATAAGAAAAGAACTTGACCGCGGTAAACGGGAAGTTTATGCATGGCATTAAATATTGTGACTGACCTTGTGAGCGTTTCCTTCAGTTTGAGTTTGGCGAGGAAGGACTTATCTCTGCGGATCTCCCTCATGGCCCCCTTCATTTCCCGCTTGTACTTGTGGAGCAACTTGGCACGCTCCTGTTTGGTTCGTCCCATGGGGCGCTTCTTCATACCATCAAAACTAGAGGGGAAAAAAAATCAATAAACATACCGATCTTGAGAGAAAAGATTGTTACTACCTATGCCATGGAAATGAAGTTTTTGAGGAGCCTGCTAGCTGTCACCAGGAGAGATAGGATTAGGAATGAAGATGTAAGGTCTAGAGTTGGGGTACATGAGATAGTAGAGGAAGCTAGGATAAGATGGTGAGGACACGTGATGAGGATAGAAGGGGAGAGGATTCCAAGAAGATTAATGGATATGAAGTATGCAGGGAAGAGACCACAAGTAAGACCAAGCAAGAGATGGGAGGAACAAATAGCAGCAAGTGTGCAAGTGTGAGGATAAGAGTGCAGAAGGAAGAGTGGTGGAAGGACAGAGGGAGATGGAAACATTTTACTTAACAGATCCGGCCACAGGCTGGAAACAGTTGATGATGATGATGATGATGACTAGCTTTGCTAAGAGTCCAAATGTATCAAGTACTGGAGATAAAGTCAAACTGAAATGTTAACCAACTGGGTTATGATATCGATTCCTGACATAATACAATCTGACTTTGTTTTAAATTTATTAATTCAAATTTTATGTTGAATAAAAGTTTAAAATTTTTTGGGTCATTTATAAGAAACCTGAATCTTTAGAAACGTCATTAGCCTCAATAAATTATCAGTGACTTTAGCCCAAAAATAATAATTAAAATATATATATTTTAATTATTTTGATGCATAAATTTATACAAATAAAGAAATTAAATATTTTCGCAAGCATTAAACAATCAACAAAGGACTATTTAAATGATTTAGCTTCGAGAATATTTCATATTTTCGATTCAAATCGGAAAAGTGGATTTCGCACAACCCTTGTCATTTAAATGGTTATTTGTGAGAGTACGCAAACATTCAAGTTCGAATCACGTTTTAGTAGCTGGTTGAACTCATCTCAAAGCTTTTTTTAATCAACTCGACAAAATTTAAGTTGTCAGGATTTTTGTTATTACTCCAGAAATTCAGAGTTTAATTAATTTGATTCAATTCTAAGGTATTATTTCATAGCAAATAGAATTGTTCAATATTTACCTTTGTCTAGTTAAACAATTATTTTTTTTGCAAAATTACGTTAAATATATTTATTAATATTTAGCACCGCGTCTTACTACTCGTTCGGGTTATACGCTTTTAAGTACTAATTAATCTAATGGATTAGGAATTGGGAAGGTTGAATTAGAGGAAGTGAACCCGCATTTGCGTGGAGGGAGAGTGGAAAACCATTTAGAGAAAAACCAACCCCAGTTCACCCGAACGAGATTCGAACCTCGATCTCCCCATCCTCAGCGGTTGAGCTCAACACGACTAGCGCGTTTAGCCAACTACGCCACCGAGGCGGGTATTAAATATATTTAAAAATCATATTTTGTCTGATGAAAAAANACTAAATATATAAATAATCTTATGTTTTCACTCAAACTTGATTTGAGCTTGACTCAAAGAGAGAAATACCTACCCGCACACCCCAATTATTTAGACTTCGCGATTAATTCAAATGCTACTCACACTTCCTCGATGTTTGGTTCATACAGTCGCAATGCCCTAGGCTTTTTCTTCTCGACCACGAGCAATTGTATTTTCCTCGATTCCAAAGCAGCGATATTTAAAACGAGACCCGCGATATCTTTCTGAATATCCGGCGGATACTTGGAGCTGTCTAGTCTACTCAAGGTGCAGGAGACGGGCTTGAACACCTCGTAGCACGCAGGTAGTTCGTCCAACTGGGGCAAGAATTCCGACAACAGTTTCACGGTCGTGTGCAAAGCACGTGTTTTAAAGTGATCATCGCCGGGAACGCCGTCAGTTAGATCCGAGGAACACATAAGTGATGAGTCTGGCGGTTCTTCCCCACTGTGAAAAAAAAAAAGAAGATAAAGAGTGATTTTAATATGCTTGTTCGAAAGATCTCAGAAAAAAGAGAAACTCCTAGTTTATTTTTATTATCGCGTCTTTAATAGGTTAAGGATAAGGAAGGAAGGATTATAGAGGTAATCTACCCACATTTGCATGGAAGGAGAGTGGGAAACCATTTAGAAAAAAAAAAAAACACACCCTCAGTAGACTTGAATGAGATTCGAACCTTGATCTCCCAGTCTTCAAACAAGCCTGTCCAACACCTTAGACCATTCGGCCACTGAAGCAAGTAACTCTTGGTTACTTATTTCGATATCATTAAATTTGTATGAAGGTACAAAAAAAATATGGATATAAACAGGAGACAAACATGATATGGCTCAAATTAATCTCGAAAGAAAAAAAAAAGTTTTACTTCATGAAGTAAGTGTTATGTGGAAACTATACAAAATCACTTGGATACCAAAAATATTCAGGGGCACTCTTTTTTATTATAGATTTTATAGTAAAATGAACCTTAAAATTGACAGTAAAATGTATACAGCGCACATATAAATAAAAATTGTTTTAAGAAGATAAATATAGTCCTATTTCTATAGGAGGAGCCTTTCAGAAAATACAAACAATATTTCTTTGCGGCCAACATTGATAACAGTTTCCCATACTGTTATGTTATAAATATTTAATATATATATCAAAAGTAACATCTGCATCTCACATGACTTCATGTATGAATATGTGATAATATATATAGTAACTTAAGTGTCATATATGGTCTCCTATGAAAAGTGGACTGTAGTTAATTGTATAAGGAGTCACCTCATGTCTCGTGATAGCACCAACATATTAGCGGTTCTGCCTTTAGGTTTGGCTGGACTAAGTACTGCCAACTGAACTAGACCATGCAGGAAACTAATGGCCGCTGGAGTGAATCGCTTGGAAAGATCTGTGTACTAGAGAGGAAATAAAACAGTGCATCAATTCAATATTTACTAAAAACCTAAAACAAAGAGAGGAAAATAATGACGCCAAACAGGTGTAGTTAATGAACATTAAAAATCTTAGGTTTGTGCGACGCTTCGAGACAAATATTATTATTATTATTAGCACCGCGTCTTACTACCCGTTCGGGTTATACGCACTTACGCTAATGTGTAGTGGTAGGGTGATTGTGAGATGAAATGGAGGACTTACAGTTTAACGTGGGATCCGAACCACGGTGGAGGCCTGGCATTCCCCACATTCACAAGATGTCTTGTCAGAGGTGAAGGAAGGGTTTGGTAATCAGATAAATCTATGCCGGGACCGAGGATTGAACCCCGGCCGCCAGGTCTGACACCTTACCACCTAGACCGCCAGGTCACCCGACAAATATTAGCTTTGACACAACTTAAAACCCGCTTCGGTGGCCGCATAATCTAACGCGCTAATCTCGTGTTAGACTAGACTGCTGAAGACACGGAGATCGGGGTTCTATCCCGGTCGGGCGGTTTATCCCAAATGGTTTTTTCCGCTCTCCCTCCACACAAATGTGATTGCATTTCCTCTAAATTAAGCCTTACTAATCTCTTAACCCATTAGTTCATAGGTGTGTAACCTGGACAGGTAGTAAGACACAGTTCTAAAAAAAAATCAATTCAACAGGTTAGGGATTAGAAAGGCTTAATTTAGAGGAAATGCACCCACATTTGTGTGGAGGGAGAGTGGAAAACCATTCAGGATAAACCCTCCCCAGTGCAACCAAGGGGGATCAAACCCCAAGCTCTCTGTCCTCGGTAGTCTAGTCCAACACAAAAGTAACATGTTAGACCACAAAGACATCGAAGCGGGTTCATATAACTGTTTGATTTGTGCTTGCTTTGAATTGAAAATTAATAATAATAATATTTAGCACCATGTCTTACTACCCGTTCGGGTTATACGCTTTAAGTACTAATTACGCTAATGGATTAGGAAATTGGGAAGGTTGAATGAGAGGAAGTGAACCCGCATTTGAGTGGAAAACCATTTAGGAAAAACCAGCCCCAGTTCACCCGACCGAGATTCGAGCCTCAATCTCCTCGTCCTCAGCAGTCGAGCTTCAACACGACAAGCGAGTTAGCCAACTACGCCACCGAGGCGGGTGAATTGAAAATTGTTGGTTGGATTCTGAAGTTGCCTGTTCAAACTTATGTCTAAGATGCTTTGATTGTAGATACATATATTGCTAAGATCCAACATCTTAGCTCAGTCTGTAGCATGTCTGCAAACCGAGTTAAGGGTCACGAGTTCGATTCCTGCCATGGCTGAAAAATTTATAATTGGTGAAATATGGGTTTTACCCTTTCACAGTGATGAATTAACTGCCGGGGACTGGATGTTGTGCCCATCTTAGTCTTAAGTTGTATTATAAGGCATATGAAGCCATGACATGCCTGGCAAGCTAGGCTTGAATAAAAAAAAACTGGCCTAGGGTGAAAACTGTACTGGATGGAAAAATAAATAGTAAACATGTGAGCTCCGAAGGATGTAGAAATAAATGGTTATCTTAGATTTAGACTAGGTGTATAACCCTCAAATATTTAAGGATATTCAAGTTTCGAGGATTCAAGAAAATATATTCAAGACACAAATATTTTTAATTTTTCTTTTTCAATTAAAATTGGGTTTAAAACTCTAATACTGCATATGAGTGGTCCAGAACCAACATAATTATAGGACAAACTCAACTACCGGCCCCCAGACCAGTAATTTAACTCTTAACCAAGACTTTTTTTAAACATTTAGTTTACTATTTGTATTGTTTCATTAAATTATATTTATATTTTCTCAGACGCTAGTAATTTTTCTCAAGATTCGGACTCGAAATTTGATATTCAAAAGTTAAATATTTGGATTGGTAAAAAAATCGGATTCAACCAAACTCTAGAGTGTAAAGAGACTTAGAAATAGATGCATAGATGGAAGGAGCAGAATGGAAGCAAATAAAAGAGGAAGAACAGGGTAAGAACAAATGGAAATGGAGGCAATTTACTAATCTGACCTGGTCACAGGCTCGTAATAGTTCATGATGATGATAATGATGATTATGACGATGACTTACCTCAAGAAACAATGTACATATAAACAATCCTTTGGCTATGTCTGCCTTTGTTTTGACTCGGCACTGACTCAACAACTGTCCCATAAACACAAGCGCAGGTGTCACAACCTGGTGGCGGAAGTCAGAAGTAGGGAATAACAGCGACACAAGCTTGAAGAAAATCAGCTGAGCGGGGGAAAAAAAAAGATAAAAATAAAATAATAGATTGGAAATCTAAAAGATATAAATTCTTTACCTAATAATTAAATAGTAACTAATATAGCGACATGTGCATTCTTTTTGTTTCCTCTTTTAGGAAATTGTGTTGCATGTTTTACACGTCTCCTGATAGGATTAAATCTAGGTTGGGGGTTAGGGGAGTAGAGATCGATTTTCTTCAAGAGTCAGCCATTACCTCTTTGTCCAGTATCAGCAGTGTAAAGTGAAGGTGTGTGCGAAGCTTCGAACTAGGTTCCAAAACTTCGAAACAAATGTCAGCTTAGACTTTGAATCGAAAATAATCTCTTCTTCAAAGCTACGTTAATAAAACATTGTCAGCTAAAATACTCGATTTATGGTCAATTATTGGCATTTATATATAATATAAAACATAATTTTTTTAATAAAAAATAAAACTCCTAAGTAATTGAATTGTAAGTTGTAATATAAGGTTATGTGGTATAGAGCACTAGGCTAAATCATGGTTTAAATTAGGAGGGATAGCCAGCACACTTACCTAGGTGATACTGGAGTAGAAATTATTTAGATATAACACTAAAAAACACATAAACACATTGTTAAGTACAAGCTTTCACTGTCACAGACAGCTTCATCAGGTCAGGAGAGTAGACTCAGTCTGTCTGTGACAGTGAAAGCTTGTCCTTAAAAATGTGTTTATGTGTTTTTTAGTGTTATATCTAAATAATTTCTACTCCAGTATCACCTAGGTAAGTGTGCTGGCTATCCCTCCTAATTTAAACCAAGTTGTAATATAAGTAACAATAGGTACAATAACACATTTTTTAAGTAATTTCAATACATAAAGTTTAATAAACAACAATATAATATGTTTTTATAGTGTAAAAAAACCCACAAAAAATAAATGAACTTTGATTCGGTTTCGAGAATATTTCATATATTAGATTTGAGTTCGCTTCGAATTGAAAAATTTGACTTCGCACACCACTAGTAAAGTGTGAACTGTGTTCTTCTTTTCATTGTAAAAGTAATATTTTGTTTGTTACCTTTATATGTTTCTATCCATCCTTCCTGTACCTTCTTCTAAATATTAGTCGCTATGTTACAATGCTGCCACTGGACAAAGAGATAATGGCTGTCTCTTGAAGAAAATTGATTGTTGTTACCACCCATTCCCCCGACCTAGGTTTCATTCTATCGGAACTCATTAGGAGAAAGTGTGAAACAAAGGAAACAAAAAACCACAAAAGGGAGAAGAAAAAGTCGCCGCTGTCGGCGGTGGATATTGGAGTAATCATGGGATTTGAGACTAAAGGCCAGTACACACAGAACGCTAAGCTAAGCTATGCCTTGCTACACCGCACTATGTTTTTTCCGATTGCTGGCCGAGCAATTTTTCCCATCTCCCATCTTGGGCCATCTTACGTTTGCGCATGCGCATAACACAACTTGTGCTCCGCGTTGAACAGACGCTAGTTTGGCGAAAATAGCCAAAGAAGTGCAGAAGTTTGGTTTTCAGTTTGTTTCACATGTATTTAGGTTTTATATTTAATAAATGTTTTTCTATTAAAATCGAAGCATTAATTGAAAAAGTCAAACCTCCACCTCCTAATTTGTTTTCATCTTCCAAAACAGCCGCTAACAGCAGCATCTTCTCTTCCTCATAAATAATAATAATAATAATATTTAGCACCGCGTCTTACTACCCGTTCGGGTTATACGCTTTAAGTACTAATTACTCTGATGGATTAGAAATTGGAAGGTTGAATTAGAGGAAGTGAACCCGCATTTGCGTGGAGGGAGAGTGGAAAACCATTTATGGAAAAACCCGCCCCAGTTCACCCGACCGAGATTCGAACCTCGATCGCCCCGTCCTCAGCAGTCGAGCTCAACACGACAAGCCCGTTAGCCAACTACGCCACCGAGGCGGGTTTCCTCAGAACTATAACCTGAACTCAAACAAGACATTTCGGAGAACGCCATCATAACCAAGCTTCACTGGAGCACACCAGAAAGAAACAACACTGAATTCGGGAGAGGAAAGAGGGACCATGGCTTAGCTTAGCTTTTTGTGTGTAGCATCCCACGTAAAGCTTAAAAAAAAAAAGGATTTTTAGTTGTTTTTTTTCAATTTCTTCAATTGACATTTTTGTTTTAAAGCTCTAATACTGCTTATCAGTGGTTTAGAACCGATTATAATTAGAGCACAGCTCAATAACCAGGCCACAGACCAATAAATTAACGCTTAACTGATTGTATGAATGTTATAAATGAATGGATTATAAAAAAAGAATGTTGACATTTTGTCACTATTTATATTTTATGTTATTCCTTGTCCATTATATTGCTGATTTCCCTTGAGACCCGCCTCGGTGGCGTAGTTGGCTAACGCGCTTGTTGTGTTGAGCTCGACCGCTGAGGACGAGGAGATCAAGGTTCGAATCTCGGTCGGGTGAACTGGGGGTAGTTTTTCCTAAATGGTTTTCCACTCTCCCTCCACGCAAATGCGGGTTCACTTCCTCTAATTAAACCTCCCCAATTCCTAATCCATTAGAGTAATTAGTACTTAAAGTGTATAACCCAAACGGGTAGTAAGACGCGGTGCTAAATATTATAATATTATATTTCCTTTGAGGTTCATAATTTTTTTTCCAAGATTCGGATTCAAATTTTATAAACCGAAAGTTATATTAAGATTTAGATTTGTAAAATAAGTGAATTAGATTTAACTCTACTTTTAAGAGAAAAATCTAATCCCAAGGACTAATTTCACAAGCATGCAAATTCCAGGATAAATTTAATCGCAAAAAAACTCACAGTGTCCAAATCGGGGAAAGTTTTCGGATGTTTCCTGAAGTCGTGTTGTTTCTCTTTCAAGACTTCCAGAACGCAACGCACCGCATTCTCTTTCTCGAAATGTGCCAGGTCATAAAAATGTGGCGCCAACCGGTCGAGAACAGTGAAACAGCTCTCCCCCTTTTCTCCGTTCTGTCAAGACAGACGAGGCGGGGAGACAAGATGGTTATATTATCATGTATGGGTGTGAGATGGTCACTTTTTAAATGTGAAACAAAGTTGAAGGTAAAAATTTTGCTATCACATAAAAAAAACACTCCATGGTGTCAGCTTGTAATCAAGCCATAGCGACCATGAAGGCGCTGTCTGTTAGCAGAGATAGTGACAACTTATGAGGGTATAGGTTGTAATTTGGTCGACATAACAAACCCTCTGGCACTTGATCTCAGTTTTCTAGACCTAAGCCACTACTTTTAATTCTATTAAGCTATTCATTTGTCCTAGTAGCTTGAATAGACCATTCTACAGACCAAATACTTCATAGAAAGATTCTGGAAGCACCGGGGAGTGTAACCCGAACCTTTGAATCTGGATCCACAGAGGTTCACATGATATTACCTTTGATTTTAAATTGAGCCATCAATTGCGTCTTGGTAAGGGAAAAAAGGTTTATAAAAATATATAAAGCACCCCATTTTGTTTTAGGCTGACATTTGAATTTATCTCAGATTACGATAAAGATGTCATTTACTCACTAGTAGGTGTTAAAATACTCTTTAGTGGCTATTATAAAAATCATTATAGGTTGAAATATGTCAAAGTTAATGGTATTTTTTTTTAAATTCATAATTTATCTAAGTTTTCTTCTGCCTGTGAAATATTCTAAAGGTGTGAATGCACTTCAACTAAACTATTGTCCGCAGAACTACCCTTTTCATTCGGTAGTTGAATAAAACATGTGTAAAAACTTAGCCACAAAAAATACCCAGGACATTTGGTTAAGTACGCCAATGCTCTATTCAATGAGTTATCCAGGGATCGTCCCTTGCTGAGGGCCATTCATCACTCATATTAATAGTGAATATATAGGTGACCTGGTGGTCTAGGGGTAAGGTGTCAGACTTCTGCGCTGGCGGCCGGGGTACAATCCTCGGTCCCGGCACAGATTTATCTGATTACCAAACCCTTCCTTCACCTCTGACAAGACATCTTGTGAATGTGGGGAATGCCAGGTCTCCACCGTGGTTCGGATCCCACGTTAAACTGTAGGTCCTCCATTACATCTCACAATCACCCTACCATTACACATTAGCGTAAGTGCGTATAACCCGGACAAGTAGTAAGACGCGGTGCTAATAATAATAATAATAGTGAATATAATATAATCTTGAATATGAGTGAAGAATGACCCCGGGTATGGGACGATCCCTCGATAGCTCATTAGTTAGAGCATTGACGTACTAAAACAAAGATCCCGGGTTCGATTCCCAAATCCAGGTGTCATTTTTCGATTCAAAAATATGTTTATAGTTGTGTTTAAAACCTCCCATTGATGTGTTAATTGTGTCGGCAACCGACTTACCTGTTGCGAAGCTGCCACGTCGTTGAGGTGTTGTAGGAGGTAGCCAAACAAACTGGCCAGTCTGTCCTTGTTCCCTTCCTTGAGACTCGGGTGGTTACACTTCACCATTCTCTCGACAACGACCGCTTGATAGTCAGAGTTGCGGTCAGCCAAAAGCTCCTGGAGTCCCTCATAGTTTGCCGGGACTGTCCAAATACACTCAGTTAGCAAATAAAATACTTCTATTACAATGGTTAGCGTATAATAATTGGAGGAAGGTACAGGAAAGGTGGATAGAAACATATAAAAGGGATGAACACAATATGGCCTTTACAATGAAAAGAAGAACATAGTTCACACTTTACACTGCTGCCAATGCGACAAGGAGGTAATGGGTGCCTCTTAAAGAAAATTGATCGTTACCGCCCAATCCCCCGACCCAGGTTTCATTATATCGAAACTCATCAGGGAGGAGTGTGAAACGCGCAACGCAACTTCCTAAAAGAGAAAACCAAAAAAACACAAAAGAGGAGAAAAAAGGAAAATGGTAAAAAATAATAGAACACATAGATAGGAACAAATAAAAGAAATACAAACTCATCTTCTTAAATATTTAATGTTTCTTAGATAAAAGACTAATACGAATAATTTTGTGGTAGAGCAATATCACAAAGCGCTGACGGTATCAGTTTCTAATCCTGTGTCTAAAGTGTCACTACTAAACAAACACATTGTGAATAATTAATTACCTTGAAAAGTGTACGGAAGTTCTTCTCTAGCCTGCTCCATCATTTGTTTCCTTGCCGAGAGGTCTGCTTTGATCTTTTCTCTGTCCTCGTTCGTCAACTGTTTCTCGATAACTGTTGATTCCTGATCTTTGGAGTCAGCTAGAAAGAAATTAGGTTGCCAACATTTGTGCATGACAAATATAAGGTAAAAAAAAAAATATTTTTTCTCTCATATTTATAAATACCATCTACTAGGAGCGTAGAGTTTTGAATCAACGCCAAATTTTAAATCAACTTCACTTTGACTTCAACACCCACAATAGTATTTGCGTCTTTGAAACAGTTTGAGGGAAGAAGAAGAGAGCAAAGCTGCGCAAACATACGTGCACAACAAGTTGCATAGAAGTTAGTTGCACGGCACTGCACATGTAATAATGGCAAGCACTTTCTGTGATCTAGGACCATTAATGATAGCTCTCAGAACGTATTCCCATTTCTAGATGTACTGGTGTGTTGTTTACTATTAATTGTGGTATTTTCTGCTGCCGTGCTCCAAGATATTGAGGTGTGTAGTGCTGCACGCCTATCTCTTATGTAACCTGTTGCACACACATGCTTGCACATCTTTGCTCTCCTGACGCTGTACGCCGAAACTTTGAACACAATTTAATGGTTTAAGCATAGTTTTTTGGATATAAGTGTAGAGGTATTTTGAATTACTTATATTCAAACAAACTATAATATGTGCAGTTTGGGCTATGAACTTCCAAACACCTGTATAATGTAAGCATAGATACATTCAGATATCAGTACTAAACAATTATACATTCTTTGTTTTTTCTCTCTAAACCTTTAATTTTACTTAGGTGCACTTGGAGGAGACTTTTGTAATAAAAAAAAGTACCATGTCACCGTGACAAAAACTTAACAGTACAATTACTCTAAATTTTAACAAGTATATTGCTGACCCTAGGTCAAGGTCAGGCTATCTGGCCGACCAGGAGTATTGACATCGATTCCCGGGTCAAGGTGTAGTTTATAACTTGGTAAATTGAACACATTTGCCTTTATAAACTCTTTTCAAATACTTACCAGGCTCATCCAATGTTTCCTCCTCGCTGTCCGAGTCCTGCTTCAAGTCGGACATGTTGTCTTCACTCTTGTCTTCATGGGATTCTTTATCATTATCATCATCATCATCTGATTTGGGTTCATCGATCTTTTCTTTTACTTCTACAGGCTCTAAATTATTTGGTTCAGTTTTTTTCAAATTTACTCCTTGTGCTGAATTATTGTTATCACTTTTAGTTTCGTCATCGTCATCATCGTCATCATCACCATCACCATCACCATCACCATCACCATCACCATCACCATCACCATCATCATCATCATCACCTTCAGAGTCATCGTTCGAAGAGTCCAACTTATCTACCAATAAAATAATAGTAAATTAGTTGTATATGCTAATAACCAATATTTTTATTTAATAATTTTGATTTTAAAAAAAACCTAAGAAAAATTTAATATCGGCAAAAATTGGTTTTAAATTATATTTATTATTTACTCTGCTCAAATAATTAATTATTAACACCTGGAAATAATCATTTATTGATTAAATTTAGAACACTTTTCCCTAGAGATGGGTCGAAACTTATATTTCTCAAATCCTAATCTGAAAACTATATTTGAATACGCAATTCCTTAAAATGTACCATTTTAACTCAAGTGGAACCATTCATGATTTAGTTTAATAAAAGTTGTTCAAAGTTAGGTGCCATTAAAAATGCTAATTTGTTTTTCATATCTATTAGGTCAAAAATAACATAAACACTTTTGTTTAGTAAATCTATTATCAATACAATTTTGTCCTTTTTTATGATCGGGTGCCTCTCTTAACTAGACAAGTCTATAAAATTACTTTAAATAAATTGCTTACAATTATTATATCGAGATAAGGAGTTCATAATTGTATTACTTTTTTTTTATATCTTTACGAATCTCGAATCTCTCAACATTACCAAAGATTTTGAGGGATTCCTCTATTTTTATTTTATTTTAGTAATTTACATTTGTGAAATTAATCTAGGGTGGAATGATTAAAAAAATACAATTTCAGGTTTGATTAATAATTAAGAAACACCCTCTGAATGGATTTGGCATACTTCAGACACATAAAATATGCAGCAGAAACATGGACATTGAATGTGAGAAACTAGGAAAGTGAAGGCCATGGGAATGAGGTTTGTGAGGAGCATGTTAGCTGTCACGAGGATAACAAGGATTAGGATTGGAGTTTTCTGGGGAAGAGCTGTGGTACAGGGAGTACATAAGATAGTATACTTTTACCTTTGATTTCCTCTTTATTGGCCGACTTTTGACTTTCAGTCGAGGACACCGGTCCAATGAGTTCCCCCTCCTCGTTATATGCCAAAGTAACCTCAGGGTCACTGTCTATTTCAAACCTGTACAAATGTTGGAAAAATTATGGAATGCAAGGAGCTTTTTTTTCAACCATATTTGACTTAATACAAGACGGGGACTCTTAAGGTGCGGCAGAAGGGAGCGCAAGAAATTTTACAGTTTTTATAGGATTACATTTTTTAGGCCTAATTAAATCAAATATTTCTCCAGTAGCAATGTAAAGTTTAGTTTTCTGCACATGCTGATATCAACAGATCTTGAATATCTGACAGGGGTGTCCTGGAATGTTGTCAAAACATTTTAAATAAAGAGAAAATGTTTTGACATCATTCCAGGACACCCTTGACAGATATTCAAGATCTGTTGATATCAGCATGTGAAGAAAACTAAGCTCTATGTTGCTACTGGAGGGAAATTTGATTTATTTTGGCCAACAAATTTCAATTTTATAAAAAATTTAAAAACACTTGTACTCCCTTCTGCCGCACCTTAAGTAAAGTTGTTAATAGTAGCCAGGGTACTAATTATGGCTGGGCTTTTCATGGCCCTCACACTACACAGTTTTCCTAGTACCTCCCTTCCTATTATTCACTTCCCCTGACTTCATCCGTGGGCCGAGCTTTCGGAGTAGTTCCCGCACTTTACTTCGTGGAGGAGTCGTGTCGCTCAATTTATTTTGTAGCTGAAGCTTCAAAAGTAGACAAGTAGATAACAGAGAATGTTCAAGTAAGAGGAGAACAATGGAAGGAATTAAAGGAGGAAGAATGGTAAAAGGATAGAGGAAGATGGGAGGATATTACTAAACTGACCCGGCTACAAGCTGGAAATGGTTTATGATGTTGAGTAATTGAGGAAAATTGCCATCTCTACTCTTACCAAGCAACTAGAATACTTTTTTTTAATTGCTATTATCTTTTTACTATGAGGATGGAAAAGGTAAAGGAGTCCAATGAAATAGGGAAAATACTACAAGGGAGACCAAGAAAGATATGGGAGGAGCAGATAACAGCGAGTGTGCGAGTGAGAGGAGAAGAATGGACTAGAGAAGAGAGGAACAAAGAAAGACAAAGGCATTTTACTAAACTGATCCGGCCACAAGCTGGAAACAATTTATGATGAGTAATATAATTATGTTTAACACCAAGGTCGCTAAGGGATAGGAATGTGGGGAGTAGTTTATAAGTGTAGCCGCAATAGCGTGAAGAGAGCAGAGGAAAACCAGTGATAAAGGGCATGTAGAAAACCTTTACTAGTACACCCAAGAAAGAGTCTAACGTTTATCTCCCCATCACTGACAATCTACTCTACTGTGAGCCTAACACCTGAAACAATATGACCAACAATACTCTGTGCTATGTTTCACTACTGTTTGATCAGTTTTTTTAATCATCGCATCTTACTACCCTTTCGGATTGTACGCTTAAGTAATAATTACGCTAAGGGGTTAGGAATTTGGAAAGGTTAAATTTAGAGGAAGTGAGCTCAGATTTGCGTGGAGGGATAGTGGAAAACCATTTAGGGAAAACCACCCTCAGGTCACCTGACCGAGATTCGAACCTCGAGCGCTCCATCTTCGGCAGTCTAGCTCAACACATGCGTTTGCTAACTACGCCATCGAGGCGGGTATTTGATAAGTTTTGATGCCCCGGTAAAAAGGTTTTGACATCAAAAGTTGTAAAATTCAAACCGCACCCGTCATCTAAATCATCAGCACTCCGATGTTTGTTGGTTGACGTTGTCACAGGGGTTTCATCAGTGAACCCTTTCATCCTGTCCTGACGCTCCGCTTCCAACTTCTCCAGGCGCTCTTTCTCCTCTTTGGCGATCTCGTCCTCCGTCTTCAAACGATCCGATGGCTGCAAATAAGATGTGTTATTAGGCCGTGTTTTATTTGTTCAAGTTACAGGCTTGTGTACTGGTCACGCTAATGTGCTAGGGATGGGGAAGGTTGAATTTAAAGTAAGTGTACCTGTATTCCATAGAGGGAGAGTGGAAAACCATTCGGGGGAAAAAACAAACCTTATTACACCCGACCGAGAAAGAATCCCGATCTCCTCATCTTCGGCAGTCTAGTCTGTTGCGAGAATAGTTCCTTAGAAACTTCAGCCACTGAAGCGGGTTATGGTTACATAATATACAAGTAGGCCCTTATTACTACTAAGAGATAATCTTCATACGGATCAGTCGAAATGAAAACTATTTCTCACCTTTCCCCTGGCTTCAAACTTCAGCTCCCTCATCACCGTGTCGTAAGGGTCGGGTTTGAAGCTCTCCTGAGTGTCTTTCGAACTTTTCTTAGAGGCGGAAACAATCGGTAATAGATCTTTCCAGTCGGTGTCTAGCTTCTCCGTGAGGTCCAGAGTCTGTTCGCGAGCTCGCTGCTTCTCCACTTTGCGCTTCTTTGACTCGGCAATCAACTGTTCGATGAGGTTCTTACGGCTGATCGCTCCATCGTCTGAAGTTTTCTTTAACATACCTCCTCCGAAATGGGCATCGCCAACAAACCGAGCTGAAAACAGTTAATATAAAAGAAACATAAGAACACTGAGAGGAATGTATATCCTGATTGGTAGACACAGCTTTTCAAAATTACTGCTTTTATTTATGTATGATACACAGTAGTCTCTCGGAAACTCGACCTAACGTGGACTGAGATGGTGTCGAGTCATTGAAATGTAGAGTTTTACGAATTAACTTGCGTAAGATGCATATTTACTAAACAAGGATGAATCATGGCACAGTATCAAATATTATAGGTAGAGCTGTATTGTACTGTTGTTTTGTACGGTACAGTAACAGTAATATATGTACAGTACAATATATTATGTGTTAATATAGTGGTGTATATACAGAAATGCAGTACAGCACTGTACATATAATATTGTATTGATTCACTGTGTGCATGTACATGTGTCGAGTTTCAAGGAATGTCGAGTTATCGAGTGTCGAGTTTCCAAGACTCTACTGTAGTTGAAAATAATCATGGGGAAAGTACATAAAGAGAGCAGGATTGTAATCACTTTTTTTATCATTTTTTATAATTAATACACACAATAGTACAAAATTTCATATATAATAAAATAATTTTTTTTTATCACTGTGTCTTATTTCCTGTTCAGGATAGATACAAATATATGATAAATACTCTAATGGCATAGGTACAAGGAAGGAAGCCTTTTAGGGGTAATCTACCTGCATTTTTGAGTAAGGAGAGTGGTAAACAATTTAGGAAAAAACACCCTGAGTATACCCTATCGGGATACAAACTTCAATCTCTTCACCATTAGAAGGCCAGTCTAACACGAGAATGATGCCTTAGACCATTCGGCCACTAAGCGGTAAAAGGCCTGCTAAGTTTTGTTTTAATTTTAGAATAAACTTAGTCTCTTTTTCCATCGTTATTAATTTTGTTATTATGGTAATGCAATTTAAATATTCACTATAATACGACAAAGAATAAAGGGTCAGTGACTGCCCCCTCTTTGTGTATGTGCCCCAAAACAACTTTCCAAATAATTATGATCTGATTAGATAATTTTACCATCGAGCTTTCCACTTTCCTCAATGTCTTCTTCATCACTACGAGGGTCATCAAAATTTTCTATTTCGTTAAGACTTTGTCCGTGATGTGTCAGTATTTCTTCATCATCCATGTTGAAAACAGATTTCTGTGGGATCAAAATCAGGATAAAGACTTTTGTGTATTACTCATCGAGTTATAGAAAGATCTCAGATTTTAATAAAAAGATAAAGTTGATAAAACAATTTTTTAAATTACCTTTTTATGTGATTTCATTCTTTCAGCTGTGAAACGCGCCATAATCCTATCTTCTGGTGTCATAGCATGATTTTTTTCACCGATACGCATATCCAGAAATTTATTTGATTTGCCTTTCACTCGATATTCTTGCAATAATGTCGCTTTCCTCTGAAAAACAATAAAAAAACAACAACATAATTTTCAACTACAACTTGAAAGAAAGCTACAAGATCATTTCCCCCGATGCTTACCCTTCCAACCACCGAACTAGCCCTGTCTAAAGAGTGCTGATCCTTGACTTCTTAGTCCTTAGCACTTTGTATAAATTGACTCAAATTTAACATTTTAAGGAATGCTAAGTACTACCAAACGTAGCAAAGTAAATATGTGTGCATGCATCAAAATGAAAGCACCAATGGCAGTGAAAAGATACGTTGTTATGGAAACGAATATAAAATCAAATTGTGTTTATATGCAAACAGCTATTTTAGAAATATTTTTCTGAAAAACCCAGGGAGAGCAGCATCACGGAAAGTTTTTTGAATGGTACCAATTTCTCAGAAGAGTGGTGATGTCTTTGGTAGGTTAAATTACCTATTAATATTATACTAAAAATAACCTCTGGTTCACATAATCACGACTGCTTCCACCTTGCTCTAGACAATTTTAATTTGAAATTTAATTGGACATAGCCCTAGTTTACGGCTTTCTCAAAGATTGGCATGGTCATGTTATTAGGGATACGGTTTGTGTGGATGCAATGTCTAAGGTATTTCTAAGGACCATTAAGTAATTAAGGACTATACGGATTATGAGCTTAGTGACTCTGTAGACGGGGTTTTAAGACTTTTACAGATGAGTTAGTGCTCTCTTACAGCATGCTCCAAAACAAGTTGATTTTTATAAATTCAATCTAGTCACTTTCAGAATGTTATAAAAATGTCAATCATATCAAATACTTTACTGAAGTTTTATAAATAAAAAACATATTGACCTTTTTAATTGCTTTGGAGCGTGCAACTCCTGGTAGCCCCTTATCACTTTTGGATTTTCGTCCGAGAATATTAAACTTTTGTTTGTTAACATGGACTTCAAATGGGTTTAAAATTTTACTTTTATTAGCGGGATTGATTCTGTTAACTTTATCGGATATCTTCTTTTTCTTTGCCATGATGTCGTTTGTTTGTTTGAAACTAATTTAAGGTTATATTATAAAGAGAAGATTGAAGTATTCCACAAGTACAGTGGCATTTTAAACATAGACAAGGTACTTTCAGTTTAGCCAACATAAACGAAAACATTGCACTAGAATTCAAATATTTCAAAATATGACCAATAATATAACACAGATAAAATGAGAATGGCAGCAATGTTCATTTCTAAATGCTTGCAGACGAACTTTCAACACAATCAATAATTTCACAGACCGGTACAAGTCGTACAGAACATTCGAGATAATAAACAGAGTGGAAATCGAGAACATATAGTGAATAATATCGCTCGAGAATCTATATCTGCTTTCAAGATCAACTTGTCTAGTGGAATACAACTATTGTACTTAGCGGTAATAATTATATTATTTATTTATATTATGAAATAGGCTACTAACTTTACAAAATACTAATATTACGTAAAGGACATATTGCGTAACACTGTAATTTGTAGGCAACAATGGTTATCGCTTATCAAAAACAAAAACGGATTTTTTTTTACTTGGTGAAATAATCTTTTCAAAAATTTGAATAATTTTATTTTTGGGTCTATGGATTTGCTAAAATAATATTGTATTATTTTTTTCAGCATATAATTATCTAGGCCTATTACCAATCAACTCAAATCATGTATTCAGACCCAGAAGGCCTGCTCCCAGGAAATATGGATAATTTCCAATTCTCTGAGAAGTCTGTTCGTAATGGATTTATAAGGTGAGTTTTATTTTGAATAGTAATAAATAGCACCGCGTCTAACTACCTGTTCGCTTTATACACACATGCACTAGTTACACTAATGTGTTTTTGAGATTATGAAGATTAGATTTTAAAGGAAGTGAACCCGCATTTGCGTGGAGGGAGAGTGGAAAACCACGTAGGAAAAACTATCCTAAGTACACCTGACTGGGTCTGAACCTCTATCTCCCTGTCTTCTACTGTCTAGTCTATTACGAAGTAGTGCCTTAGACCATGCAGCCACCAAAGTGAGCTATTTTTAATATTAAAACATTGCCGAGAAATATCTCTCACCACTTTTAACTCTTACTTGGGTAAAAGGCACGTCACAGCTCAATTCTAGACACCTTTCGTTCTGGTAGTAAATAAACTATCTTTTTTATTTAATACCCACATCTAGAATATTTTTTCCCAATTGTAAACAAATGAATATTTAAAAAAATTAATATAATTTTAAAACTAAAACAACCTAATCTTAATTGCATCAACAGATAAAAATTTCGGTCAGGTTGGAATGGACAATATTGCTAAAATTGAACAAATGATTATTAATAGGTATATTTTTTTTATGAGAAGGAAAAGTAAATTTGGTGCCATTTGACATTTACATTTATTTAAATGTTTGAACGCTTTTCTGTGATTTAGTTGGGTTTTATTTTAACTGTACAATTAAATAATTATATATTTTTTAACTTATTTTGTTAATAATGGGATTTGCAAATCCTTATTGTGTTTATCGGTGATGAAAATTAATAAAATATAAATTACTAATAAAAAGTTTTCAGCAATTATGCCTTTTTTAAGCTCTCTGCTCGATTTGATCTGTAAATATTTGTTTAGGGAATTTATCTAGGTATAGTTGGCATTATTGGTCATCAGTAGATGTAATAATCATAACCGAACTTTACTTTGGCCTCTAAATTGTGTGTTTCGGTGCAGGAAGGTTTATTCCATACTGATGGTTCAACTGCTGATAACACTGAGCTTCATAACACTCCTCTGCTACCACGAGCCGACCAAGGACTACATCTACAGCCACCAGGAGGTGTGGTGGATAGCGTTTGCCCTCATGATGGTCACTATCATCGCAATGGCCTGCTGCCCCAGTGTGAGACGAAACTCTCCCATGAACTTCGTCTTCCTGTTTCTCTTCACTCTGGCCGAGGCGTTCTTGCTTGGGGCGACAGCGTCCACGTACAACAGTGACGCGGTGAGCTCTAATAACCTATGAGTGGGTGCACTGGAGCCCTTCAGGGTTTATATATATTTTAAAATTTGAGAGGTCCTACATGCATTTATTTGATTTCTCTTTAGTATTGTTTCACAAGACTTTTCAAATCTCTTTCGTGTGTTTCCAGATTCTGATTAGTGTGTCCCTGGGCCTGTCAATAAACTATGTTATGCATATTTAGTGAAGGGGGGTTTTTCAGTAATAGTGCTTGGTGCGACCAAGCAAAATGAAGGGAGAGTAGTGCTTGGTGTGACCAAGCAAAATGAGGAGTCAGGAGGTGGAGTCCGGTAATGCATGCCATCATATTACAATCAAGCATATGAGGTAGCGAGGGTTGTGTAATATTGTGATGTAATATTAGAAGAGGGGCTCACAAAATTGTAACTGGGGAAGGGGTGGAAAAAAAACTAAATTAGTGTGACACAATTTATGGATAGCTCCCTCCTCGACCTCTGCCTCTTTGTAGAAACTTGTAAACAACTACAAACCTCCTAAACCCCAGTTTGTATATTTGCAGGTGCTAATGGCGATGGGTCTGACAGCCGCGGTCTCTCGGTCTCACGCTGTTTGTAGCTAGAAACTTGTAAACAATCTACAAACCTCCTAAACTTCAGTTTGTATATTTGCAGGTGCTAATGGCGGTGGGTCTGACAGCCGCGGTGTCTCTCGGTCTCACGCTGTTTGTAGCTAGAAACTTTTAAACAATCTACAAACCTCCTAAACCCCAGTTTGTATATTTGCAGGTGCTAATGGCGGTGGGTCTGACGGCCGCGGTGTCCCTAGGTCTCACGCTGTTTGCTTTCCAAACCAAATGGGACTTCACCATGATGGGAGGGGCGCTGTTGGTGGGTCTTATCATACTGACCATCTTCAGCTTTGTGGTGATATTTGTCCCGGGTAAAACCATCGTCCTCGTGTTTGCGTCCGTGGGGGCGTTCTTCTTCTGCCTGCACCTGGTGTACGACACTCAGCTGATGATAGGCGGCTCTCACAAGTACTCGATCTCTCCCGAGGAGTATATCTTTGCTTCTCTGAACCTCTATCTTGATATAATCAACATTCTAACGAATCTACTTATCATTCTTAGGATAATACAAGATTAGAGAGATTCATATGTTCATTATAATTATTTGTAGCTTTTTTAAATTAAACATTGAAAAGAAGATAGAATGGCAATGCTTGAAGAAGGTGACTGATGTACCCTGAACATTTCATAATTATTTGTTTTGTTTTTAATTTGTAATAAATAAAATGATGGAATAGTAGGAAAATAATTGAGCACACATAAAAGTAAAAATACCAACACACATTTACACACACTTCAATATGTCGATGCTATAATAATGTAATATGATATTAGTAATGAAATATTGAAGTGTGTGTAAATATGTGTTAGTGTTTCCACTTCAATTTGTGTCTATTATTTATTATCCTACTGTTCCATCAATTTATTACAAATTGTTCTTTGCTCAAGGCACTTTATTTCATACATTTTGTTTTTAATTGTAAACTTGGAGGCCTACAGTTTTTTAGTAATTGTGTAGGCCTCGCCCTTCTATCAATTTTTCAATGATTAATTTAAAATAGCCGCTTGGCGCCATTTTTTTTCTTTATTTGTAGTTTTAGTTTTCATAACTGTCATATAAGATGTTAGCGTTATACAGGGTGTCTACTAGGGATGTGTGACAACCAATTTTTCAATTCAAAACGAGAACATGATAAATTATTGAGACACGAGAGCGAGATGAAAAAACTGCCTTTGGAAGTACAAACTATGTTTAATAAAGTACATTAATTTATAGATTTCATTTTGACATTAGGGTTGGCGCTTGCTTTGTATTATCTTTAAGCCTGTGTGAACCTTCTAAATTTCAAATCTCAATAAATTTTAGATTTTGGTTGGATGGGTTTAGCTCAAAATTTGAACCTAAATTTCATATTTACTTAACAAATGAATATAATCAGACCAGAAACCAGTAGGTTGGTAGCGTGATTAGAGAAATTAACTCGAGTTTCAGGTGGTATAGCACTGATGAGGGGGACGATTTGTTTGTGACAGAATATCTTGTAATATGCTTAGAAAACTGGTGTGATCTTTATTTGATTTTTCACTTTTTAAGATAAGTACCATTTATTAAATTATTTTATCAAATAAGCCCAAAACGTTTTTGATTCAGATCTGAATCTATTTTTTAAATAAACTATTTGATCCAATTTTTGTATGCATTATATTTGACTAGAATTCGATTTGATAAAATAAATTTAGCATGAGATTCGATGCGGATTGATTGGACTTGACATTTTTTTAGGCGTGAGATTTGATTCTAAAGTTAACCAAGATACTTTCCCACCCCTCCCCCTTCGTTTGATTGAGTCTACAAGTCATGAAATTAGCTTTCATCTAAATTATTGTGAGGCAAGTTTTATTTTTCAAGCACTTGGTCTTACTAGTTGTTTACTAATTACGCTAATTGGTTAGGTATGAGGACATGATTTGGTAGACACCCTGTTATAATATGTATAAAAGTGTCGTTTATATAAACAAATTAATACTAGGGTTGTGGGAGAAGGCATTTTTGAAATTTCTAATTCGAGTTTGTATGAAAAAATAGAGGAGTTTTGAGTGTAAGTAATATGGACTGAAAATAAATCGAGATGTATTTCTATAATAGATCCAGGCATAAATCACAAACATATATATTTTAAATAGTAATCGTTAGGGAAAAATTCTATGATCATACAAATTTAAATTTAATATTTATAAATTTTAAATTGATACCTGCACACAGGAATAGAACCTAAGACTTTTGGCTTAGCGCACCGACGCTCCACCATTTGGCTAGTCAGGATTTTGAGCACTCGTACAACCCTAGTTAATTACACGTTTGGACCACTTAAAACAATAACAGTGCGAGTTAGAAACAAGCTAGTTGGATATTGCTACCTTGCCGTTAGTAGGTGTCGGGTTAGGTCAATAAATATACACCCATATAGTTTATAATAATGAGCAATGAGTAGAATACATAAAAAAAAACACTTAATGGCATGTTGGGCTGTACAACTTTTACCAGTTAACATCACGCAAGAATAACTCTAGTTTTTATTTTAGGCTCTATATCCATTTGTTTCCCTTAATGTGTGTTCTCATTGGGGGTCATCTCTACGACTGACCGTGTATTTGTCTGAATTTATTGACTGGTCGAAGTCGTCCACTACTTAAGACATCCCCACTGTGTGCGCTTTCTCAGCTGCGGTTCCACTTTCTCATGACACTCTCACTCGAGCCTGATCCAAGCTCACATGACTATACAACTGAAGGAGTTCTAGGTTTTCTGCCCCGCTGGAAAATATAAAACCCCTCCGGGTAGAAGTCATTAATGATCAAGGGCTTCTTTAACAATAGTCTACTTCACACCTTGTTGTCTGATTAGAAGGTGTGCCGCTAGATGGCACCTCGCTCGCGCTAAGGAGAGGTGGTGTGGTGGAGGTACGAGGCGGACGATGAGAAACGAGGCAATGACTGTACTGTGCAAAGTGTTAAGATATTACGACAGATAAATGGATTCGAGTGTACCTGTCTCTATTAGGTTAAAATAAATCGGTGAATGACGGAGCTTGCTTTTTTTTTTTTTTTTCGAGTG
>CABEEJ010003978.1:16800-28071 GCA_901482245.1 Timema douglasi
ACTTTGAACCGCTCGTCCACCACACAACAGGCTAAAGTTAACTTTCCTGTAGAATTTTTTACTACGTGTAATTTTTTTAAAAATTTCATCTCTAAATTACACTATTTATATTGTATTTAAGCTTGGACCTGAATTTCCCACCCCTCACTTAAAGACGATTCTAGAAAAAAATAGACACAAGAAATGTACTTCTGAAACAGTTAAAATTTTTTCAAAAATTAAAAACACATAATTTTTTTTAGAAAAAAAGGAAAATGAATAATTTTATCTTCACTAAAATAGGCCCCCTTACTAGATATCTAAAATTAATTTACAGCTATAT
The DNA here is from genome assembly GCA_901482245.1 of Timema douglasi. NCBI lineage: Eukaryota > Metazoa > Arthropoda > Insecta > Phasmatodea > Timematidae > Timema > Timema douglasi. The sequence continues at coordinate 17,123 of CABEEJ010003978.1, forward strand.
GATAAAATTGGTTTAAATACGTTCTAGTTAACAAGATGTGTATATCCCGTAATAGACTACGTTAAAAAAAATTACTTGATAAAGTTTATTATTATTATTATTATTAGCACCGCGTCTTACTACCCGTTCGGGCTATACGCACTTACGCTAATGTGTAATGGTAGGGTGATTGTGAGATGAAATGGAGGACCTACAGTTTAACGTGGAATCCGAATCACGGTGGAGGCCTGGCATTCCCCACATTCACAAGATGTCTTGTCAGAGGTGAAGGAAGGGTTTGGTAATCAGATAAATCTGTGCCGGGACCAAGGATTGAACCCCGGCCGCAAGCACAGAAGTCCGACACCTTACCCCTAGACCGCCAGGTCACCCTTGATAAAGTTATTATTATTAGCACCGTGTCTTACTACCCGTTCGGGTTATACGCACTTACGCTACTGTGTAATGGTAGGGTGATTGTGAGATAAAATGGAGGACCTACAGTTTAACGTGGAATCCGAACCACAGTGGAGGCCCGGCACTCTACACATTCACAAGTTGTGAATAATACACGTCTTGTCAGAGGTGAAGGAAGGGTTTGGCAATCAGATAAATATGTGCCGGTACCGAGGATTGAACCCCGGACGCAAGCAGAGAAGTCCAACACCTTACCCCTAGACCACCAGGTCACCATTTGATAAAGTTAAAAGATTTTTATCTGTTTGTATTATTAACGCGATATAAAATGTTTCCACTCAAGGGTGGCTGATGTGGAAACTTATTTTAGATAATGAAGCTAAAAACTTAAACTATCAAATACATTTATTAACCATTAGCCACTAATATATTATTGTAATAAGAATGATAAATATGTCTATAATAATTTAAAACAAACCTTTTATTGACAGAATCATTACACATTCAGATACTAATTAGTAGACACCAACTTAATTTTTTGAATAAGGGATCCTTGGGTCAAATATCTTTTAAAAAATTGTACGATGCATTGGACACACTTTATCTCTCTTTTATATTAAACTAGAGACATTTGATAAAAACTCATAAGATTTGTGTAACGAAATAATATACATTGTTGCATAAATAATCTACGAAAGAGCATAAATGAAACAGTATACACTGTAACAGAAGCATTGAGGTAAGAGGAACATCTCTGACCACCAAATACTTATTTTATGTTTTTAAAGCGCTCAGTAAAATAATCTATATATATTTGCTTATTTATCAGAAAATATTAGATACATAAAAATATATTCCAAATAAATAATTATTACAACATTACAAAGGTAATGTATTTCATATCTCAAATAGTTGCTGAGATATAATCAAAATTGGAAGTTTATGTTCATATGAAGTACCCTTAAAGTAATTTTCATTGGAAAATGACAGCAGGAATTTTGTTTGTAATTTTAAACAATGTATTGATATAAAATTTAATCAAAATTGTTAGAACGGATTTTGATACAAATCGATTTTTTCTCTTTAATTTTAAGGTTAGGTGCCTGATTCAAAAAACACCTTGAGGGAACTTTATAAAACTCCGAAATAAAAACAGACATACGCATGGTGACAACAACTTTTTCTGTTTCGGGGGAGGGGGAAGAGAAGGGAAGGAGAGGGGTCATGAAACGTCGACATTTATCAAAACCTCGAGTCCGACTTTTTTATGATCACAATAGTTTCTCTTTGAGCTGCCTAGAAAAAGTAAAAACGTAAATTACTAACGAAATGATTCAAAGTATGTTTTATTTTAACCGAGCTTAAACTTTATTTACATAAATATTTAAAAACGAAAACAGGCTGCACTGGTTGACACGCAGACTAAACGTCAAGCTCGTAAAGTTTGATATGCCGATGATGTGGAGGTTAGAGTTCGAATCTGGTCGAGTGTGCAGAGGGCGTTTTTATCCTCCTTATCACAATCTCTTTAGTGTAAATAAAGGAAGAAATCTCATATGTAGTGATAAAACAAAGGGTTTAAATAACATCATAAAACAACGGACATAGTCAAATGATTTCCCCTCTCCCCGTAATGATATTTTGAGCACCATTTCATCGTACGAGTCATGACGTCACAAGTACTCCTTCAATTTACCCCCTTGGCCTCTTCTTCCCTCTGGACTCCCACCAAGTTCAGACATGATTCAGGGATTTTATTATAATGGTAATAATAAAAAATAATAGCCGGTGCTTGACGCACTACCTCTTGACTACCACACTAACTAACTAACTACACATCCCCAACCTAACCACAACAAAAACACTCGACTCGACCAGCCATTCCCCTCCCAATTCCAACCTGATTGGATTGTACGACTATATTCATTTAGAAAATAATCCACAACCCTCAAACCCGACTTCCCTATCCTACAAGTCCCTCCCACCCTCTCACCCTTTTCTTCGTATTTTTTTTTATGTATATATATACCAACAAATTATTATTTCTTTTCAAAAGGAATAGAATCCAACAGAATGAAAAGGACAAAAATTGCTAAAGAAAGGAAAAAATATATATTCATTCCCCAATTCCCCAGATCTGTTTTTTGTTTTTATAATGTATATATATATATATATATATAAACACACATATATATAAAAACCTACCACTTATTATTACTATTAATATGATCATAATTCTATTTTTTAATTTGGCATTGGTTGGTAGCTTGTTCATCGTCAGACAATGCTTGAATTCTTCTTTAAAAAAATATTTCGCTATTCCACAGCCATTTTCTCTCTCAGTATTTTAGAACTATCATTTTTCCGCTTTCATTTTACAATGCAATTACTGTTAAACTTAATTAGTCCCCCCCATATTATGTATGTCTGGGCTTTATTTTAATAACTCATACGTTATATGTGTGTGTGTTTGGCTGGATGTGCGTGTCTCATCAAAGTTGGCAGGTTGGCACGCTCAAGGTACCACAATGTACAATAGTAGGTTTAAACTGGGTTAAGTTATTTTGAAACAAGAGGAAACGTTTCCTCTAAATGACCCCTTTATTAAAATTATTAAATCTGATTTCATCCAGTATTGTTTGCAATATTAATTTCATATGGCTCCACAGAATATATATATACTATATATGTCTTCGATAGTGTTTATCAAACTGTGGTACGCGTACCTTTAGGGGTACGTTAAGAATTTCAAGGGGGACAACACAATAAGTCACCGTTTAAAAAAAATAATTAAATAATAGTTCTTAGTAATAGATAGTCTGCTAGACAAATTAGCTCATATTTTGACGAGATGTTAACCTATATAAGTCTTTCTTTCCCTAATTAAAGGATTTGCTTAACTTATCATACAAAATGTAATATAAACTTTAAAACAATTATTTATATATCCACACTAATATTTTGTTAAAATTTGAAAATGCCGTTTATAAGATATCAGGTATTTATTTCGTAATTTTTTTTATTTCGAAGCGATAAAAGAGGTACGTTGGCTAGGTCATGGCCCCAGAAAAGGTACGTGACTCTAGAGAGTTTGAGAAGTACTAGTCTAGGAAAAAGTATGATTATTTGTTCGTTTTAGATGACGAAAAATCTCCATTATTGAATATACATCAGTACTGGATAATCTTTCCGCTATTGAGCTGTGAGTGATGTAGCATAGAATATTTTTATATTATTATTGCAAGAGTTGTTGAATAACCTAAAAACAAGAGGTATCAACAGGTACTAAAATATTTGAGATTGTGTGCGAGGTATACAGAAACAGTAAAAATTGTATTTCGAACAAAGTTGGAAGAATCAAATTCCTACCTTAGTCTTATTTTTCAGCGGCCTGTACAGGTTATTCAAAAATCCAGGAGACGACCGAACGTACCAATTGTACATCCATTCTGTGGAGCATCTTTCCATGTCCCGATGTGATGAGATTATGGTGATAGAATATGATGGTGTAGGATTAGGGGAAACACTTAGGGCGGTACGCAAGAACGTATAGTGAGTGCTTAGTGGACCGATAGTGGGGTCCCGAGCACACTATCACTCCACCTTTTAACCTATGATGACGCAAGCAAACCCACGCCAGTGTTCACAGAGCATTCACTGAGTCAAGTTCTTACTTACGGCCCTTAAACCTAACTTAACACTAACTAGTGACCGTTGGGGTAATTTCCCTTTCGGGAAAAATACTCAAGATACCAGCCGGGAATCAAACCCGGAACGCCTAGGCTCGTAGCTTGATGCAATGACCACCACACCAAGAGGCCGGTAGATCTTGCAATGATTTAAGGACGTAGCACTAGAAAAAAAGGTGAGTTTTAAAAATAATACACATGGTATTAGCCTGGAGAGAGCATGAGGAAACCGTAAGGAACGTATGAATGCATTAAGCTCATCTCAATTCACTCAAGCGGGATTCTAGATCTAAATTTTCAATCAACAACGACAAAATTCAATGTGGGTCCAACACAATAAGACCATCCAACCACCGGTGGGGGTGTATCTTAAAAAAAAATTCTTGCAGTCAATATTCTGGTCATTAATAACCAAACTTTCTAAAATGAATAACAAAATAACATATGATTTGCTGTTCGAATAAAAAACATCAATTAGTTTCTTGTATCAAAATAGTCCTAATTAAATGCTTCTATTAAAACTGTCACGAGATAAAAAAAATATGGAGTATAGTTTATTCTCACCGCATCTAATTACCCGTTCGGGCTATACGCACACGGGCTACGTAATTATGGTAATATTGTAGGGGTGAATACGGTAAAATTTAAATTATATTTACCTGAATTTGCGTGAAGAGAGATTAGGAAAACATTACTGAAAGCGACTCACAGTACACTCAGACAGGATTCCAACCTCGATATCTCTATGAATGGTTAAACCAGACAAATGAGACATACATTTAGACCACGTGTCCACCGGCATTGGTGAATACATTTAAAAAAAAATGTTTTAGTGAAAGCCCAAATTTCAATAGACATTCAAGCAAACTTAGTAAACTCCTGATCTACCTTTGGCTCATAGTTCTTTTTATTGATTATTATTTATTTTTTGTTTTCATTTATACTTGTACCAAGCAGGGCCTCTGAGAGGAACTTTATTAGGGGGTACAAAGTTTTTCGGGCATCCTTACATTTTCTATTAATCCTATCTAAAAAATTAATTAACTAATACTATCTGAAAAAAAGAAAATAAGTAAGGAAAAAATATATTTAATTTATCCTTCTATAGCTAAAAAAAAATTGAAAATAAAATAAAACAAAAAATGTATACAGTACCTGTGCTAATAGCCTAATTTAGTAATAGTACTAGTAGTGAAAACATGACTGCTAGTCTTCAATAGATGCAAACATTTTCTGAGATCCCAGGAATTTTCCAGGCCCCTTTTAAACCCCCGGGCTCGGGTACGAGGTACTCCCTGAACCCCCCTCTTATAGGTCCTGGTACCAAGAGTTGAGATAATTTAAAAAAAACTAGGCTTCGTACTCAAAACTAACAAAACTTATTTTGGTACGTTTATTCAAAATTAGCATGGTTGTATTAAATAATCCACATATGAAATTAAAACAGACAAATTTAAACGGAATTCAGTTTTAAAAATTGTGTCTGAAGGAGGAAAAAACTTAAAATGTAATTTATTTCAATAGATTTCGACCAAATTTAATAAATGTATGTTTTTTACTCCAAACATACTCACATTTTGTTATGTGTCAAGCTCTCACAAAAATACGAGAGTCCAAATGAAGAAAAAAAAGAGAGAGAGAGAGAGACAGTTTGTGCGTTGCAAGAGTTACCTGTACACAATTCGCACTCGGGGCTGCTTAGCTCGCGAAAAAGAAAGTCACAATTTGTCATCTGTTTATTTCTGTTGTGCGCATACTTTCCTCTGTCGGGTAATAGCCAAAAACAATCGGAATCTGCCCGCAAATAGCTTGACCGCCGAGTAGGTAGGTGTGGATGACGTCAGCTTGGTATGGCTGTGAGGGGAGAAGGGGTTATAAAGACAGTTTGTTAGCATGACATGACACATGATAATACAAATAGACCACAAATGGTCGACCTTCACTCATTTCTAGTTGTATTGGCGACAGGTAGCTGGAACAGAGCCTAGACGGATTTTTTTTTAAACATGGCCTGGGGAGGGATTTTTTTAGTGGTCGACTGTACAAACACTCAATTCTTTAGTTTGTAATCTCACCTGAAGTCTTTACTCTCGTATCGGTAGAACAGACTAATGCAATAACTTAATTCAAAGGGGCTCCCATTTAATTTATGTACTTAAAAAAGTAACGAATGGGTGTTGAAGGAGTGCTGTTTGAAAGGGTATCCAATAGGTCAACGTGAAAGAAGCGTCTTGGACATGTTGAGAGGATGGGTGTGGATCGACTGACGAAGCAAATATATGAAGGTAGAGTGTGCGGATCAAAAGGAAGGGGTAGGCCATGTAAGACTTGGCTAAACGTGGTAGACGAATGTGTGAAAAAGAGAAACATCGGGAGTTTTAAGAATACAAGAGCATATATTACTCGATGTGTGGATATTGTTGAAGCGAAGGGAGTATTCAAGTAAAGGGAAGTGTGTAGAGAGAATGAATGAGGCTGGATTAAGTACAGAGTTTTTTTTTAGCTATATGTACAGTTTTTTGCCTACTCCGTAAGGGAATGATGTGATTATCTATGTATGAAATAGACAATGAAGGCTATTTCACAACAACAAGACTCCAAACGGTTAACTTAACATTGAATAAAACTCGTAGGCTAGGTGAGAAGAGGAAGCGTGTACAAGTTTGCCAGTGACGGTAAGTTCAGGGTTCAAATCTTTTTAAATGTACTGAGTTGTTTTTTTTGCATCACGTCTTACTAACCATTTGGGTTGTAAGCCTACGCATTTGTACTAAATACATTAATGTGTTAGGGATGTGTAAGGTTTTATTTAGGGGAAGTGTAGCCACATTTTTTTGTCGAGTAAAAAGTAAAACCGGGTTAGGAAAAAAAAACTTAATAGATCCAAACAGGATTAGAACCCCGATCTCCCCATCACCAGCAAGTCAGTCTAGCACGATATTGACGACTTAGAATTATTATTATTATTACTATTATTATTAGCACCGCATCTTACTACCCGTTCGGGTTATACGCACTTACGCTAATGTGTAATGGTAGGGTGATTGTGAGATGAAATGGAGGACCTACAGTTTAACGTGGAATCCGAACCACGGTGGAGGCCTGGCATTCCCCACATTCCCAAGATGTCTTGTCAGAGGTGAAGGAAGGGTTTGGTAAACAGATAAATCTGTGCCGGGACCTGGGATTGAACCCCGGCCGCCAGCACAGAAGTCTGACACCTTACCCCTAGACCGCCAGGTCACCCGACGACTTAGAAGATTCGGCCACTGAAGAGGAGGACCTGAGATAAATAAAATCAGATGTAAAATGAAGTGAACGTAATATATCCCCCGCACAAACCTCACGTAATTGAATAACAGAAAAAGTTGTCGAGAATCCGATATAATACAAAATGCACAGCACAATGAAATGCATGGAGTATATATCATCTTTCTCTCTCTATTCTGCTTGATAACTTTCCCCTCAAGCCGTTCGTATTACGTATGAAAACTTCTCGTGCTTGATCTCATGCTTTCTCCTCGATCCAACCCCTTTCATCCCTTTGCTACCCTCCAGCCCATGATTTATGTTTGGTTCAAAAGTCAAACCGATGTTCCATAAAGAAAAATATTGTGGAAAAAGGATTCATTGAGAGATGGAGGCGTATTTATCATAGAGAGGATAAACGTTAGCACAACAAGAGGGATTTATATCGACATGTAAGGTTTACCTTTATATTATATACAGGATTTCAAGAACTATTGGGATAAGAAGTCTATAAGACGCTCTCTGTCGAAAATGGAGCACGCATACTTTGTGATAAATGGGACATTGCACTGCACACAACTTGTTACGCCTTAATCCAAATTATACTTGTGACTATTTAAGATGTATGGAATGGTGTGAAATATGTGAATATGCGGAATAATGGGTAAAAAAATAACATCACAAAATAAATTATAATACATACGTTTTCACGTTGAAGTCAACATAAGGTTTTTTTTCTAACTTAAAATAATTACTTTATTCTACTGTAGAAAGATATTTATTTTATTTATTTATTTATCTGATTACCAAACCCTTCCTTCACCTCTGACAAGACATCTTGTGAATGTGGGGAATGCCAGGCCTCCACCGTGGTTCGGATTCCACGTTAAACTGTAGGTCCTCCATTTCATCTCACAATCACCCTACCATTACACATTAGCGTAAGTGCGTATAACCCGAACGGGTAGTAAGACGCGGTGCTAATAATAATAATAATAATAATAATTTATTTATTTTACCACAACGTCTTACTAACTGTTTAGGTTGCATGCATATATGATAATAGATATAATGGGGTAAGAAAAGAAGAAAGCATTTAAGAGCGGGAAAACTTTTAGGAAAAAATACTCAGTTGACCCAGCCTGGATTCCAACTCTGATCTCCCCGTCGTCAGCAGGCCAGTCTAACACGAATGTGACGCCGTAGACCATTAGAAAATATACTTTAAATGTAAAGCCACAGTATATGTTACATGCTATACATTAGCTAAATGAATGTAAATTTGATAAAACTCATTCAACTGTAAATTGTGAAAATACTCTATCATCCGATTAATCCAAATTTCTGATAATCCGAACAATCTTCAGTTTCAGTGTCAATTTATTCGGATTAACGAGGTTCTACTTTTATATACACCTATATATACATATATATACCTATATATACACCTATATATAAATATATATATACCTATATATACACACCTATATATACCTATATAATATATATACACAAATCAAGGGGAATGTATTTGTTTTCATTGAAGTATTGTGTTCTTACTATCCAACTCAAGAAGGCAAGAATGAATACCGGAAAGTGCTTTAGCAATTCTAATATAAAAAAAACTTTTTCACAAAACTTTTCAAGTACCCTCTTAACACCCCAGCCCCTTTTTATCAACTACTCCAACTACGTCCTACCCCCTTGTGTCAGTGTACACAATATGGAGGACACAACAACTAGAACATAAACAATATGTCTCCCATAATTCAAATATTCCCACCCCTATTTTTTTTTTTTCATTATCAGCCACGAACCTCCCTTACCAATGTTTTTTTCTTCAAGTGATACGAAACCTTTTATTCCGCGCAGCGTAAAACAACTCCTTACCCCCCTTTCCTTGTTCGAATGCCTCATTAAATTTCAGAGAATGGAGACACATTCTCTCCGAAAAACTCGCGTGCTACTTGAACTCTTATTTTTAATCATCAAGCTTTTTATAATTATCACCATTATTCTTATTCTGATTTTCTTCCTTTCATCGTTCCAAGTCTCTAACAAAACGAAGATTGTCTGTTGACCTTTGGTACAGGTAGGCTGTTTTCTACAACGTAAAACAAGAGTTGAAGAGAAGCCATAGAGTTTATCGAATTAATTTTTTTGAATCTCCTCATATTTAGAGTTCTATTTAATTTTCCTTTTTAAAAATATTTTTTAAAAGTATTTGGGGATCTTACAAAACATGAAGCTATATATGATGGCCTTAAAAGACTGTCTTGTCTGGATTTTTTGTTGTTGTTGACAAGTACGGTTTTAAGAAATTTGTTCTTTTATCAGCGAGGAAGTCACGATTAATGTGCTTGACACATTCATATGAAAACCTGGTTCGTTACCGGTCCACAATACTGAAGTTACCAAAGTTTATTTTGTCGCCACGTCTTTCTGCCCGTTTATAACCTACCTTATATAACCTACTACGAGGCACGTCCAGAAAATAATAAGAGTACTGGTTGCTCTCTCGTGCTGTGATAATTTTTTTCCCCCAAGGTTGGCAACACTGAGTGGTAGTGGGGGTTCTTCTGAATACAAAGAGCACAGACGGGCCTTGTTAGTATGGAAAATCACCTTGGATTGTCCGTTTGTGTGAAATATGTCGATAAGAAATCCCGCCAAATGCGAGGTGCGCGCTGCCATCAGGTTCCTTCTCGCTGAAGGAAAAACACCGACTGAAATTTTTTCACGGATCAAAACTGTTTATGGCGAAGGTGTTATAAACCGAACGAACGTGTTTAAGTGGTGTCGTGAGTTTAATGAAGGCAGAACGAATGTTCATGACTATCAGAAGTGTGGAAGACCTTCCATTTTGACCGATGAGGTGGTGCAAAAAAATCGAGAAAACTGTTCATGAAGACCACCGATTGACAGTGGATAAAATTTCTGCGATGTTTCCACAGCTCTCCAGATCTCTCTTACACGAAACAATTACAGAAACACTGGGATTCCTAAGATTGTGAGCAAGATGGGTCCCAAAACAACTGACAGAGCAGCACAAAGTGAATCGGGTCCGTAGCACTCGCGAGTTCCTTGAGCGATTTGAATTAGAAGGTGAGGATCTTCTGAGCTCGATTGTGGGTGGAGATGAAACCTGGGTGGCTCATTAAACTCCTGAGGCAAAAAGACAGCCATCACAGTGGTGGCATACCAGTTCCCCATCTGCCAAAAAATTCAATTTTCTATAGAAATTTAAGAACAAATGTAATAAAGTAACACTCATATACTCACCATATTTTTCAAGGTTTGAATTCGGATTCAAGACTCGAGATTCGAATTAATAAAAGAGGGCATTGAAGCCATATTTATAATAATAGTTCTTATGATAAAAATAGGTAGGCCTTACTAAAAGGAAGAATTTTATTTAAAGAAAAACAGACTTGTTATTGCAGGTAAAACTTGTCTACTGTTTGTTTAGCAAACAAAATTAGCAACATCTCTCCCCCTTTTTTTTCTCCTCTATTCTCGCTCTCTCTACCCCCCCCCCCCCCCCCCCCTTCGGCCCTCCTATACTACAAAAAAACTTTTTTTTTTCTCAAAAAATTTTTTTATTTTTTATTTTTA
>CABEEJ010003978.1:28124-62429 GCA_901482245.1 Timema douglasi
AAAAAAAAAAAAAAATTCTTACAACACGAACTTTGTGTTCCACCCGAACTCTCAGCGGCTGAAGAAATATTTATCCCGCTAATCAAAATCCGCACGAAGAACGAGCGGTTCCCGTCCCCTAGGCCCATAATTCGGTAGTTGGGAGGAAGGGGGGAGGGGGGACTAACGGAACAACGTAGAGGAATATCACAGGCGCTGTTACAAATTAAATATACAATTATATGGGTTCTGTATACTTCTATGATATTCTGATAACTGTATTGATATAAAGACTCAGGACAAAAAGTCTAATAAATACTTGCATTTGACATTCTTTCATCTTGCATCTCGTGCTTTTTTTCTTTTTGCAACGCTGCAATTGGAAAAAATATATAATATAGCACGTCCGGGCTACATCAATCGTAGCCCAGTAGTGGAAAGATTGGCCAGTACTAATGTACCGTTATCCAGGTCACACCGAATGTACTAATCGTACATCCTTTCCATGGAGGCTCTTTACATGTCCCGATGAGATAATATGAAAGTGATAGTGATTGAGGGTGTGTAACCAGTGTAAACATTTAAACCTAACTCAAGCCTAACTAGCCAAACCCTGGTAACCGTTGGGGTTATTCCCCTTAAGGTAAAAATACCCAGGGTACCAGATGGACATCGAACCCGGGACCACTTGGCTCGTAGCCAGATACACTGACAACTACACCAAGGGGCAATAAAGCACGTGGGCTATTGGTCACTGTCCCGAAAGACCCGGTTATGCTGCGGACAATAGCCCGTGTCGAGTTTATTTGGCGTCACTTGACGGTCTGGCGCCTTGATCGCACACCTACACCTCACTTGGAGGTGATGGGGATAGTAAACATAGCCATATATGGATCAGGACCATTTCTAACTTCGCGGGTTGCCCCGCGGTCCTGATGACAACCTTATCTCCAGTGTGTGACCACTGGAGACTTAAGGCTCACTCACACTACGAGTGTGGTGAGCGGTCACATAGCCCTCCACGTTGATTGGTGTTCTCACACCAGAGGTTGATGGCGTACTGGGCTGATAAAATAATGGCGTCCCTTGAAAGATGTTCTTTTAGATTAGGCTTAATTCTTACACAAACTGGTTACTAGTTAAAAAAACTAATTATAAACTAATAATAAATATTATTACTTAACGAAACTTAAGTTGTTTCTAATATATCTAATAAATTTAGCGCCCAAGGCATGTGTTCCCCTACATGCCTCATCCTAACCTCTGGTTTACAAATAGTGCGTCACATTTCATATAGGCTCAGATAGTCTAGGAGTTCTTAACCTATTTAACATTACAGACACCCGCCTTGGTGAACGCATGGTCTAACGCGCTACTCTCGCAGTAGACTAGACTGCCGATGATAGGCATATCGAGGTAGCCCAGACATTATATTATTATAAAATTGAAGGGAAAAAGAATATTTTAAGAGGTTATGTTTTAAGCAAATGCACCAGGATTATATTTAAAGGATAATTGAGGTACCTCACCATACGTCTTGGAGTTACATCCCGGTTCTTAGGACCACTATCCTGTTATCTGTTGATAAATTTAACAAATAGATTATTAACGACTTAACTCAAAGTGGGTAGGAAAGAGAGCGGTAGATTGTAGGAAATCGATGGACATTTGCCTGGAGAGAGGAGTAAAACCCAATGGAAAGGGGGAGGGGGGAGCACATGCACTTGGCCGCTGAACCAAATATGTATTTAATTACTATTCGTAAATGCTAGTGTTAGTTCATGTTATAGAAGAATTTTGGTAGGAAATTCGTTTTTGAAGGTATTTTTTCTCTTATCAGAAACCAAATATGGTGCTATGTACAATATGCAATAGCATGATTCTGAAAGGGAGAAAAGGGCTTTCCCTTAAGTCTTTTCTATCAAAATCTTATGTTTAGTAAAATAAAATGAGCGGAGTGTTTTTTTAAAGGGGGATACACCAGTACTTACACTGGAATGAGGATGAGAAAATGACATACTGTACAAAAATTAAAAGTTCCCATAAAAGCTCAGATGTGTTATATAATACCCGAGTTAATCAGGTGCGGAAGCCAACTCAAAGACGTTCGGTCATCTTAAGAACACCGCACGGACGACTTTGAATATGTATGTGGTTTATTTACGCTATCTTAACTGAATAACAAACATGAAAATAAAATTGTCATCATACAAGTTTGTATTTAAATTCGTGTGTTAGACACTTGTTGCCCAGAGTTGGGGCTCAGGGTGTCCATGCCAAACAGGATGCACTAATCACCGGGGCGAGGGCGGCCAACATCACAACGCCACATTTAAAACACGTTGCTCATCCCCGCCCGCCCCGCTCTTCGGTCGCTTTTGTGCTCATTTCGCATCAATTACCGGGCGATATAATGATCGGTGTGATACCATCGTCATATTCCTCCTCTACGTTTATAAGTAGCGCTCGCTGACTTTGAAAAGTGCGGGGGTTTAGGAAATGATGGCTTGTTTTGTAAGTAAGAAAGCATTCCAAACATAGTAAAAAACACTTATAGCATGTTGGATTAAATAGTTAAATAATTAAAATAATATTTTTATTAGTTACGGTCATAGCCACCTCTGAATATCCAATTCTTTTCAATTGAAAAATTACACCTGACACGGTTTGGCTAACTACAACATTGTTTTTTTTCCAACCACTGAGTTATCCACCATGATATGCACATTCGTGCAGTTGTACTTTTGGCAGAAAAACAAAACAATTATCGAGTCGAGGGTGGCGGCTTTATCTGACAGGTCGTGATCTTAATTGATCACACATTTGTAGCCGACGATTTCTGCACGTCCATCACAGACTCTGCCTTAAAATATGAAAATAAACCTGGTTTAATTTATGGTACAGTCGCAAACAAAAACGTGGCCATTTGTTCAGTTAAAATTTCACTTGAGCAAGTAACTTTATTTGCTACACTCTTCGGTGGCCACATGGTTTAAGGCGTATTGCTGGTGACGGCGAGATCGGGGTTCAAATCCTGGTCGGGTGTTCTTTGGGTCAAAGTAATTTTCCACTCTCCCTCCACGCAAATGTAGGTACACTTCCTTCAAATCCAACCTTTATCATACTTATCACATTAATCTAATTTGTCTGTAGTCATATAATCCAAACGGGTAATAGGTAGCATTGCTAAACTAACTTTACAAAACATAATTTTGAAACAAGATTTTGGAACTCCTACTGGGTCACTGTCCACTAGCTCGTATATTTGTTTTTAATTTCTGTAATAAAATGTTTTTTTTTTTTAATTATTGTTTGGGGATGGGTGGGTAAAGTGTTTGGGATACTATTTCGATTCTAAATCCCGCTTACTAGAATTTATTTAGGCCTACTAGAGAGGTGTCAATTCCTATGTTTCTCGAATCTGAATCTTAATTATTATTTCGAATATCAAATCTTTAAAATTGTAGAATTTTACTTGAAGTGAAAATATTTAAAATTCAATTCAAACAGAATTTTTTAAGACTTGGTTGGTGCCATTGACAAATGATTTTTCGTTGGTCCCATTTTTTTTACTATGTTAATTATATTAATACAATTTTGTTCATGTTTGTGATTTTATTATTCTTCCAAACTACACGACTTTATATAATTTATTTTACTAATTACTTAAAATTGTTATTTTAAGTCAACGTCTTAATAATTGTATTTGGGATACTTTTTTGAGATTTTTTTTATGGATTACTGGTCATACAAAACACCTGGTATTTTTCGAAAGATTGCGGCCCTCCACGACACGATGACTGCAAGCTTTCAATCAGGCCGAGGGTTGTAATTTTTAGCACTTCCTAAAATATTAAGCAGATACACATTGCTGAAGTACAAACATGACCATAGCTCAGTAACACGGTCAAATAGGACAAATTTATATTTTAACTTTGAATTATTTTTGTGTCTCCTGTCCACCGCTGAAATGGGTCCCACATATTATGGTGCATCCTGTATATTCAGCCCTTTTGCCAACCCACAGGTACGTTTGTGTTCTAATATAATAGGCTATGTATTTAAAAAGTGCACATTAAGTACGCAGATAAGAAAAACTAAAAAGTATATACGTGAGAAAAAATAAATGTCAGGACTTTTTCAAATCTGCTTCGATAGCCACACGGTCTAAGGCGTCTTTCTCGTGTTGTACTAGACGATGACAGGGTGATTGGGGTTCAAGTCCCCGTCGGGTGTCCTCAGAGTGGATTTCCACTCTCCCTCCACGCGGTACATATGCGTATAACCTGAACAGGTAGTAAGACATGGTGCTTAAAAAAAACTCTCGTATAAGTAATAAATTAAAGATTTATCAAATTTTGTCAACCGATTTTTCTCGAGTGTGTGAGTCATTGAGTCGGACCATTTCCTCACGGGCAGAAGAAGACAGCGCGATCTAGTTCTGTTTCCGGTTCGGGTCCCAGTGGATCTGTCGGTTAGTCCGGCACATCGGCACATTGCCAACATAGACAATGGAGGGGGCCTATAAAATCACTGCACGTGCCTTTAACTGTCATCATTCACCCTCGTCACCTTCCTTCTTTCACTGCCTTTCTCTCTCACAGCCACTGACTTTTTTTTCTTCGTTTTATTTAGTTTTCTGTTATTCTGCCTTTATCTTCACCATTCCTTCTCCCCCCTTACCACACTGGCTTCTTTAGATACATTTGAGCTTATGTAACTTTTAGGTGTAGTTTATAGTGTTGAAAAATGAGATGGAACAGTAGTCCAAGGTTTTCTAGAGTTGAGAGAGATAAAAGGAGGGAAAAAAAGGAAGAGAAATTTACTTGGAGAACTTCATTCCTTATCATTTCTCAACGTCACACATTACTTCTCAAAAATCAATTAAAATTAATTGATATTTCAAGAATGTTATGAAAGTATAATTAAATAAGTGGAACGTTTAACGTTAACCTAAAAACCAGCGATAGTTCCTGGAACGAATTGATCATGAATTTTAAACATTATAGAGCCCCGAATAAAAGTCAAATGATGCTGAAGGAACGAGTTTATCATGAATAAAAACTTCATAGAGCCCCAGATAGAAGTCCAGAGGAGTTAAACCATTTATGATTACGGACGAGTTGATCATGCAATTGCTCCTTCACATTATATACAGCGTATTTTGTTTATTGCATCATTTAATTATTAATAAAATACACCAATACATATAATGGTAAATACCTAGTTTAGTTGCTAAAACAAATTAATTAACATTAATTTTTTAATTGATATCCAAAATTTTGAGTAGATTTTAGGAATATTTCTAAACAGTACCTCTAGATTTTCGGCCCAAATTAATAAATTTTGTTTAATCCTTGACAAATAAAAAGTGAATATAATGATATATTTTATAATTATTCTGCCTAAATGGAAATATAAAGTTTCTTTCTATTAAAAAAAAAAGAAGAGAGAAGAGACCAAGGCAGATTCAAACAAAATTTAAAAAAAACACGAATGAAGCTCTTGACAAAGAGGAGGTTGCAATTCTAGTGGGGAGGGGATTTCGAGTCAAAATCTGTATTATAAACCCGGTGGCCATTTGACAAAGTTTAATTTGTTCCTGCGGATTGCTTTTGTCGCTCGTTTTCAGTGAACTCTTCAATTTCTCTCCAACCCACCCTCGGTGCCACGATAATGAACAACGGATTAACTAGCACCCACAATGCTGTGTTCGCGCACGCATGCGCCCTCTCCCCTTTCTCTTCCCACGACACAATCACTACCATACTTTTCAGCGCACGGCGGGAAGGTAGAGGGGAGGAGGGGGGGGGCTTAAATAGGCAACATAACCTCACTCTTCACTCTCCCTACCACTTTGCTCTCGAGAATTGAGCCGCTTGTGGCTACATTTCAATAGAAACTCCCATTGAATTTCACCCTTAATGAGTTTAACCATATTCACTCAACCGGATGGTTCTGTGTATTGGTTGAATCAGGGGAGCGGGTGGGGAGTTTGGGTGATAGCTATAGGTGGATCGCAAATTTGATTCTTTCCCTGTCTCAATGTTTTAATTCAATGACTAGACTGTGGTTCTTTTTAATAATAATAAAAAAATCTTTGAAAAGGTGTTTTTATTTACAAAATAAAAAGGAAGTATCATTATTGAAATATAAATTTGAATAATAATAATAGGAATAACAAGAATATGCTTTGCACATGCTACTTACATTTTTTTAAATGCTTCAAAAATGTGTTACAATAATTACAAAATGTAAAATATGTGACCCACTTCAATGGCCGCATTGTCTAAGGCATTACTGTCCCAGTAGACTAGACTGCAGATGACGGGGAGGTAGAGGTTCGAATCTCGGTTGGGTGTACTGCAGCTGGTTTTTACAAAATGGTTTTCCATTCTTCCTCCACGCAAATGAGGGTACAATTCCTATAATATAGCCTTCTACATCCCTAAAACCATTGACGTAATTAGTACATAAGCGTATAGACCAAACTAGTAGTAAAGCGCAGTGCTAAAAAAACCATAAGGTTTTTATTTTGTTTACAAGATTTCTTATAACATATTATGGAACGTAGGCACGAGTATGTTATTTTACTCTTATTATTTCGAAGAAAAAAGCTTAGTGTGGCTAGTATTATTAAGTGTTCTGTCTTTCGACAGATGGTGTCATTTTTTACCATAAACCAAACTATTATTCACTCATGGCAATACTCTGAGCCAAAGATTAATTTCCATTTTAAATTGTTGTTAATATCCGCAGTATGCAAAGGTTTTTTTTGGAGCACGTCTTACTACCCGTTCGGGTCATACCTATAGGCTCTATGTACTAATTATGTTAATCTGTTCGGAATGAAGCAGGTTAAATTTTAAAGGAGGTTTACTAGTATTTTAGTGGAGGGAAAATGGAAAACACATTTAGGGAAAACACCCTCAGTCGGTATAAACCTGATTGGAATTAGAATCCTAATTTCCCGATCATCGGAAGTCTAGTCTACTGCAAGAATAGTGCGTTAGACCATTTGAACACAGAAGTAGGTTGAAACTATTTGAAGACATAAAATGATAAAGGTTGTTTCAAGGACGTGCACAATTTTTCTACCGTTGGGTGTATGGTAAAATTAATACCTAATATCAAAACTTGTAAACAAACCTCAGTGCATCCAACCAAAATTATCTTCGCTTAAAGTTATTTGAAATGTAAATTCATTAATCATTAATAAGTAAAAGTGTATTAATCACAACTTATGAATGTGGGGAATGCCAGGCCTCCACCGTGGTTCGGATTCCACGTTAAACTGTAGGTCCTCCATTTACATCTCACAATCATCCTACCATTACACATTAGCGTAAGTGCGTACAACTCGAACGGGTAGTAAGACGTGGTGCTAATGATGATGATAATAATAATAATAAATAAAATAGTAGCGATTATTTTAAAATCTTTTTTACCACCACTGTTTTTTTTAAACTAGTTTTACTTTTTTTTAAATATTTTGAGATAAGTATGATTAAGATTTATGCGTCAGAATATTTTTAATTTTGTGTATGAAATGTATCCTATCTTGACTCCTTTGCAATCAAATTAAATGTTCCCTCTGGATTTACTAGAAACTACGTTACCACCCACTTATATATTTTCTGCAAAGAGACCAATAAACTACGACTCGGCCTGAATGAAGTTAACTAAAAAACTTTCAAAATTAATCTGACATTTTTAATAAGGTTCAACGTCCTTTCCCTTAGAAGTCATTTTGTCTGTCTTCAAGTTTACTGTCGAGCATTAAAATGTAAAAGAATAAAAAATACCACTCGTGTAGTTTCACACTTTATTAAAATAGCTTAGGATTTTTTTTCCTCTCATTTCGGCAAGAGTGAAGAAAACAATTGAAGAGTAGTTCTACAGCTAAAAACAGATCAAGTCACATTTATTCACAACTTTTCTCTTCTTGTTTGCACCTTTCTAACCGTAGGTCTATTTGGTACCTGAATGTATGCACTATTGAAGTAAAATGAAGGTGAAGCTTTGAGGAAATGTGCCTGCATTTATATTGAGCGAGAGCAGTTTAGAAAGAAAAGAAAGCTTTAGTACACTAGGTGCCGACATTCACACCCCCTGCAAACAAGACGGGACCGACACCTTTGTCTGCGTGTCAATAGATGTGGCCCCAAGTGCTTTTAAACTGATAGCCCACGGAATATCACCGGTACATGGGTTGTTACCGGTTCATAAATAATTAAATTATTAGCTGTATTATATTCGTACTTTAGAAATACATACGTAAGTTTCGATTATTTCTTTAATTAAGAATTAATTTGGTTTCTTAAACAAATTAATTTAAGTTAAATACCCGCTTCAGTGATCTCATTCTCGTGTTAGACTTGCCTGCTGATGATGGGGTGATCGGGGTTCAAATTCCGGTCTAGGCTGTTGAGGATGTACTTTCCTAAATGGTTTACCACTCTAATTCCAAGCAAATGCTTGTAGATTAGCTTTAAAATGCTTCCTTCCTTATCCCTACCCCATCAAAGTAATTATCGTATATGCATATTACCTGAACAGGTAGCAAGACGTGCTGATGTAAAAAAACACGTTAAAGCTACTTTGAAATTTTTGAGGTAGTGTCACGCCTACACTACACACCTCACCTGTGAAATGTATTTAGTTATTTATTTATATGTTTGTCAGTATGTTCGTGCATATAATTATACTGAGCTTAAACAAATAATCAATTCACCGACCCGATTAAAAACTACAGGGGCATGTCCTTGATCGTTTCCAGGGATTGTTAAAACTGTACCTGTGATATGTTTTGCCCCTTCAGATCCCCCATTTGACCACTCATGCGTAAGTTCTGCTCTACATGGGAATGAATGTTCATCGATACCTTTACAACGGTTGTTCTACTGAGTGATGATATAATTATCACAGATACAACCCTGCTTACCCTGGCAACACTACACACCATGACACTGAAAAACGTATTTATACAGGTCATACTTATAAAAATCGACGCATAAAAAGTTAAGAAAAATCCATGATTGTTTGTGACATAAATTATAGAATCTAGGGATGACCCAGATTTGGTCTGTTCTGAGAAAATCATGGTTTGCCCCTCAATTCCTGTACCTTGCTGGGCATTCGAAAGGAACAAGTTATTTTACTGCACCGTTAGTGGAAATGTGTACCAACATTCATACCCAAAGCTACACAAATATCTTTCTTTTAATATAAAATGAGACTTGGTTGGTTTTTTCTCCTACGTCTTCCCAATTCAAATAGTTGCTTCTCATACATGACTACATTATTCCAGGATGGTTACAAATTATGGGCCATTAGAGGACGAGAATGGGAGGGGAGGTTGAAAGACTCTCCGCACATAAAGTACTAGATTAAAGTTGTTTTAGCAGTTACCTTTGAACTGGCTAAACAATATCAAAATGACAGACAAACTATCG
The DNA here is from genome assembly GCA_901482245.1 of Timema douglasi. NCBI lineage: Eukaryota > Metazoa > Arthropoda > Insecta > Phasmatodea > Timematidae > Timema > Timema douglasi. The sequence goes on from CABEEJ010003978.1 coordinate 37,559, forward strand.
GATGACGGCGATAGAAGCACGATTGTTTTTTAAGGAGGAGCGTCGTTAAACGAATGGTTGAAAGAGTTGCGGCTCCATCATAAAAATAAAGTTGTGGGAATATATTTTAAGACATATAAACCTTCATATTTTCCATGTGTAGGCTCTTATATGAAAAATTGTATGGGAAATACGAAGCTTGATTCAAAGACATGAAAACAATAAGTAATATTATTATTATAAATGACGAGTTACTTTTCTTCTAAGTTTAAGATAGCTTGTGTCTATTTAAAAAAAAAACTTTCTTCCAAATTTAAATTGTGATGAAATAATATACTATACTTTAATTGACAAAATAAAAAAGGAAGAAATCTCTAAAAATAGACTAGTTACAATCTTGTTGGAACACTAAACATTCCATTACTTGTGTTTGTATCGAATTACAAATTCTTAGCACTACTCTCGTCTCAAGGGGGCTATGTATGGTTTGAGTGGGTTTTACGTATCACCGCCGCTAATTTTCTACTTAAAAGTACATACCACGACCAGGGCCTGATTAAAGGCTGAGGCCACCCTAGGCTAATATGTTTATAGCCCCCCCTCCCTCACCGCAATCCCACCCACCAACCTCAATCATACTGCTAAACGTAGATGACAACCAATAAATGCATATATGTCTGATTGGTTTAATATTATTTATATTATTAATTAATAATTAAGGTGACCTGGCAGTCTAGGGGTAAGGTGTCAGACTTCTATGCTGGCGGCCGGGGTTCAATCCTCGGTCCCGGCAAAGATTTATCTGATTACCAAACCCTTCCTTCACCTCTGACAAGACATCTTGTGAATGTGTGGAATGCCAGGCCTCCACAATGGTTCGGATTCCACGTTAAACTGTAGGTCCTTCATTTATCTCACAATCACCCTAACATTACACATTAGCGTAAATGCGTAGCCTATAACCCGAACGGGTAGTAAGACGCGGTGATAATAATAATTAATAATTATGCATGCTTGGAGTAAACTAATAAATAAAGGTAGATTATATCATCATACCATGTAACAAATTAATAAATGTATTACACAAACCCACTGTTTAGTAGGTTATATTTATATTGTAAATATAAAAAATGTACTTAAATTTAACACTGAAATGTTTTCATTTTAAATTATCAATGAAAATACTGGCAGCGCCAGCCCAACAACACTGGCATGACTAATTTGTCTTAGCGTTTACTTTAGAGATTCAAGTAGCTTAACATTAAAAAAAATATCCTAATATCTTATAATAATACTATTTTAGGTTTCATTTTAACTTTAAGAAACAAATCTTATATTATAATATTAATTACAGTTTTTATTCATTCAACATTTCTCACGTCCCAATAAAAAAAAACGTGGCCTAAAATGTGCGCCCTCTAGAATCTCAGGCCCTAGTTTGCATCCTAACCAGCCTAGTGGTTAATCAGGCCCTGACCGCACACCCTATTACTCAAAACCTTTATTATGTCTCTTTGACACCTTTATATGTTACGAACGTGATCTAAAGACAAGAGAAGAGCAGTAATAATGTACTCGTATTATTCCTAAAAACCTAAATCGAACTGGAACATTCGATGGGGATGTTGTGGAAAAGATGAGTGTTTTTGCAGTTTTTATATCAAAACTTTTTTTTTTGGCCAAAGTAAATAAAATATTGCTGCAGTGGGAATATACAGTTTAATTTTCTTCACACGGTGATATCAACAGTTGATGAATATCTGTCATGAGCATAGCTAAATTAGAAGAAGAAAAACGTTTTAAATGAAGATAAAATGTTGTCAATAAATTCCAGGACCACCATGACAGATATTCAACAACTGTTGATGAGGTAGCCTCGTGAAGAAAATTAAACTGTTTGTTTCTACTGGAGCACTATATTTATTTATTTTTTGACCAGAAAAATGTGGTTGTCTAATCTATATCTGAATAGGTACAAAAGAAACCAAGCTGATTAGTCTTAAAGAACACCATAATCAGAAACACCTCAACACCAAAGACTGATCACAAGAAACGAAATGGCTTCTAGAAGATGGGTTACGAAAAAATTAAATAAGGGAGAATAGTAACCAAAAGAAAATGGGGAAAAAAAGAATGAATAGAAAAAACTAGGCCTAAATTCCTATCTTATGGGAATTGAAGGATTTCTGGTTTACAGGAGACGGATGTTAGTTGATGACGAAGGGTGATACTGAAAACTTTTTTTCTTCTTTTGCGGGTTAGCGAAAGGGTGTGTGTATGTGTGTGTTTGAGGAGGGGTAGAGGGACCTAAAGATTGAAATGAGTGAGAAGCAGCCATGGGGAAAGGGGTCAGGGGGGGTTCGATTTCGCGTTCTCACCCACCCCCTTCTACCGTCTCCCTTCAAAGCCTGACAACCACCCGCTTTAGGCAATGATTAATGGCTTAGCGCATTAACACGCTATTGACAAACACTCTTCATTGTTGCCTTCGTTCACTTTTCTTGTGCTGCCCGGATAAAAAGGAACACACACACATATCTATAAAGTACAACCGAAACTTCGCGACAAGGAAGAAGGAAAACGACAAAGAGAGATGACAAGGTGATGTAAAAAAAAACCTGTTAAAACGTCGCTTGTACAAAGAAATATAAACCAAAGAGAGGATAGAAGTGAAGACGAACCAAAAACTTATACACGCCGAAACATTTAAAGTACGATCGGAAAATCATGGCAGCTGATGATACGCATGAATGGAAACGGATACTCGTATCCCCTATTAAATAGTACGAGATGTTAGAGGGTACTGTTTGAGATCCCCTACCAAATAGTACGAGATGTTAGAGGGTACTGTTTGAGATCCCCTACCAAATAGTACGAGATGTTAGAGGGTACTGTTTGAGATCCCCTACCAAATAGTACAAGATGTTAGAGGGTACGGTTTGAGATCCCCTACCAAATAGTACAAGATGTTAGAGAGTACTGTTTGAGATCCCCTACTAAATAGTACAATATGTTAGAGAGTACTGTTTGAGATCCCATATTAAATAGTGCAAAATGTTAGAGGGTACTATTTGAGTTCCCCTATTAAATAGTACGAGATGTTAGATGGTACTATTTGATATCCCTATTAAATAGAACAATATGTTAGAAGGTACTATTTGAGATCCCCTATTAAATAGTACGAGATGTTAGAAGGTACTATACTATTTGAGATCCCCTATTAAATAGTACAAAATGTTATAGGGTACTATTTGAGATCCCCTATTAAAATATGTTGTCTACAACAAGAGAATTCCTGTTTATTTAGATGTGCCAAAACCGGTAGCTATATTCTATTTCGGTGAGATAATAAAACGTGAAAACGTGACTAACGGATGAATTGTACCTTTTATTTTAGTTCACTAACTATACAAGCCACTATTTGTTTTTATATTAAGTTTAGTTTTCAATTTATTTAAAATAAGTGTAGGTACTATACCAGTGTGCCATGCTCATGATAAATATTCTAGAACTGTTGATATCACCACGCGAAGAAAATTAAATACGTATGTTTTTCCATACTGGAGAGTAATATTTGATTTATTTTGGTAAAAAAAAATCTTTTGATGTTATAACTGAAAAGAAAAAAAACCCACTGCCGTTATCTCGCGTTCCCTACACTCTCACCTTAAGTAATCTAGGAATGTTCTGCGAGATCATTTGAACTGACCCTGCATCTACTAGTTTTACTTTACATCCATTACTGTTTCAAGCTTGTGGTCTAGGACAAGCACAACACCCAGTCCCCAACCGTTAATTTATCAACTTGAAAAGGTAAACTCACATCCCAACAATGATACATTTTCGGCCATGCTGGTAATCGATCCTGGGACCCTTAGCTCAGTAGACAGACACGCTACCGAATGAGCTAATGTATTGGATTGCACCTAGTAGTATAATAATAATGATTAGCTTCACGTCTTACTACCCGTTTGGTTTATACGCTTAAGTCCTAATCACACTAATGAGTTAAGAGTAAGGAGGGTTGAATATACAGAAAGTGAACCCACATTTGCATGGAGGTAGCTGGCTATCCATTTTTTTTTTAATTTACTTATTTCCGAACCGACTGATTATATCAGCATACGAGAATTTCTATGAGTGAGAGCGAGAAGGCCTGTCAATTTTTGCCGTAAAAGTATTTCCACATACCTTCCAGGGTTCTTTTACATGCCACAATCGACATGGGACCGACGGCTCTATTTTCCCTCCGAAGGAAGTTGCGCCACGGATTGTTATCGCTCAAGAAAAATCCATCGACACAAGTTGGGTTTGAACCCAAAATCGCCGGGTTCTAAGGCGAGAAATTTACCTCAAGACCACCGGGGCCAGCATTATCTCTGATCATACATAAATATGGCATAGATTAGCTTATTTATAAGAACAGATATTTCTTTATCATTGGTTAGAAAAGATTACATTATCTGAAATTATAGACAATTTACAATTACATTAAAACTATTCAACCTATATAGAGAATAAAACAAAAAACAATAAATAATTATTTGGTAAACAGCCCAAAATTATTTAATCAGTGTGACTACAAAACTTTAATTATAAGATTACCTGACTTTACCAGGTTTTTTACATATTAAAAAAGGTTACCAGCTTAAAATAACCTTTTTACAAAATATTATGGTGATTGTGCATTTTTACTCTCATTCCATTTTTTACATATTTTCAAAAACAATCCTAATGACTTACTTAATTATTCTATAGCATTAGGAACTCAACAGTTCTTTGCCGCATTTATAAAAGTACACAACCCCCCTATATTGAGCCAGTTCTACCAGTCCACCTCATTACACCCTATCCGTATCTTGAGCTAGTTCTATCCACCTCGTTACACCCTATTCCTATCTTGAGATAGTTCTATTCAGTTCACCTCATTACACCGTATCTATTTCAAGTCAACTCTAATATTATTTTCCCATCTGCTTCTAGGTCTTCACACCAGCCTCAATGGTCTCTTTCCATTGAGTTTGCCAGTCAGTACCCTGACCACGGTTCTAGATTCTCCCATTCGCTCTGCATGTTCTGCATACCTTAATCTACGAGCCCTGATAATCCTGACACTGCTTTGTGATAAGTAAAGGGTGATCTGGCGGTCTAGAGGTAAGGTGTCAGACCTCTATGCTGGCGGCTGGGGTTCAATCCTCGGTCCCGGCAAAGATTTATCTAATTACCAAACCCTTCCTTCATCTCTGACAAGACATCTTGTGAATGTGGGTAATGCCAGGCCTCCACCGTGGTTTGGATTCCACGTTAAACTGTAGGTCCTCCATTTCATCTCACAATCACCCTACCATTACACATTAGCGTAAGTGCGTACAACCCGAACGGGTAGTAAGACACGGTGCTAATAATAATAATAATAATAATAATAATAATAATAATAATAAACTTATCATTATGTATTCTCCTCCACTCCCCTGTAGCCTCATATCTTTTTTGGAATAAACATCTTCCCAAGCACCTTGTTTTCGAACACCTTAAATTTGTTTTCGTCATGTTAGGTAGGAGACCACGTTTCACACCCATATTGAAAACCGGTACAAATATTGTTTTGTTTAAGTTTATTTTGAGTTTTACCTTCTTTGAAAGTAGGCGAGATATCACAACTTAATGAGTGAGTAGGCCTAATAGCATGAATTTCCTTACTGTATTTTTTTCCCAATTTCCACTCTAGTAACGCTATTGCTGAATTTGTAAAAGTTATCAATGAGAAAAACCAAATTGAAATCTGAGAAATAAGATAGGGCACATAAATGCCTAAATGTTCGAGGAGTGATTAAATAAATAATAATACTGCTCTATACACTCACTTTAGAGAGTAGGCGATTCGAAATAGTGATCAGTTTTCAGTAATAAATTACGCTAATGTTCTATGGATGAGGAAGTTTGAATTTAGAAGAAGTGTATCTATATTAGCGTGGAAATAAATTGAAAGTCAATTTTGGAAAATCACACTTAATATACAAACACTGAGATTCGAACTACGTTCTCCCTATTATCAGTAGTGTAGTATATTGTGAGAGTTTTAATTGTTAATTAGAACAAAGCTGTTCAACCAAATTCATTCAAGAACCATACATTTAAATGTTTTACTCAGTTTTTAAAAACAAACTTTTGTGTTTTCAATGTCTCACTTTGTACAAAAGTATGTTTTGTCATTTAATTAATATTAAAAGTGTTAGTAGTTTTAGGTGGACAAATAATTAAATCATCACATGAATATGCTACGTATAGCCTAAAAATAAATTTTGGCAATTGTTAGAATATTATTTCAAGAAATAAGTATTTTTTTTAATGGCTCAAGAAAGAAGACATACCATTTCAATTGTATTTGTGTTTAAAACAAACATTCTTTGTAGTAGGTTTGTAAAAGTCACGGAAAAGGGAGGGGATGGGGAGTTAGGAAGATCTATCACATGTGAGTGATTATTTGGAGAAGTTCGTCAGAATGGCAGTTAGGAAAAAAAAAAAAAAGTGATCCATCGCCGGCTTTCCGACTTGAGGGAAAACAACCAAGCAGCTAGCGACTTGAACACGCCCAGTCCTTGTCTCTCGGAAATGACCTGTACCCCCTCCCCCTACCACCCAACCATCACCCTCTTGTTACGAATAACAAACATCTCCAGAGACTATTAACCTATCACAGCGTTTACACAGTCAATATATAAAACCTTCCGAAGCGTAACCACTGTTTCCTCCCGACGAGAAAACAAAGGGATTCCACAGAATCAACAAGTTGGTTGATACTCCGGGGAGAGTGGTGGAAGTGGGGAGGAAAAAAGAAAGAGATGAAGGTTTTTTTTTATTCAAGAAGAAGGGAAGAAATCTAAAGAATGACTTGAGCTGAACAAAAGAATGGGCAGCCACCCCGGAGGAGGAGGATAGTAGAGGGGTGAGGAGGAGTGAAAGACAAATACAAGTTGTAGACGAGTTGTCTTTTAAACAGAGAGATCAATGTCACGGTATTTTGGAAGGTGTTGTGTGGTATGTGTGTGTGTGTGTGTGTGTGTGAACCAGTGATTGGTGGTCTTCGTAGACCACAACTAGTGATCTTTCGACCTACAACAGTCATTCATCCTCTAGGCAGGAAACAACCTTATTAGTGCTATACCGGACTAAGTTCCACATTTCATTTTGTAGAACAAAAATTGGTGATTGGAAGAATTGATAGGGGTCATCAATAAGTCACGTAACGCTTTTTTTCTTACCTTTTTTGTTTACTCTCCCTACCTTTATGTAACAACAAGTAGACATTTATCTTGGCTCCTACCCCCATATAATCGTTATAATTCATTCATGACCTAGTTTTACATGGATGACACATGTATTAAAAGATATGAATGTATGCACTATATTACACATAGTCAATAACTTTCCAAAACGAAGAATAAGTACTTTTAATTATGTTTAAAATATTGTTTCGAGTTTGATAAAAATAAATTATTAAAAGTAATGAATTAATATGAGAAAAAATAAGTTTAAATTATTTTAAATGTAAAATATAACAGGTATTTGAAAAACTTAACATTTATAACAAAACCGTTACCTTTTACAAGTGTTGACAATCTAAAGCCTAAACATGATTTTTGAACGGTCATCCAGGTAAAAACCTATCATGAACAGATTCTACGTAGTTTTCCACATAAAGAGTGAATGCCGATATTCCATATGGAAGTTTTTCTGACACTAAAATAAGTAATCAAATTGAATACAGCTCAAAATCTGAAGGAAGTATCTACAAGCATGTTTACTAACGGTGGAAACGTGAAGAAAAAATATTATTTTATTAACATTATAATTTAAATATAAAATTAAGATCTGTGTTAAGTAACACTGTGATGTGTCCATCCTCCCTCCATGTAACCCCATGTTTTCATTATAGTTCCCCCTTTCCCCCTATCAACAAGGCTACGTTGCTTAAAGATGATCATTAGCTCATACGATATCTAGTGTAATCGCAGATATATTCTGACGGCTTATGCAAGAGTTCTAAGTTTGATTCCAAGTTAGACCTTTTTTTCTGATTCTACCCACACCGTTGGCTACGCTGACATGAAGATAAGCATATCTTGTCTTTTAAAGGCTGGTGATGGTCAAGTTGAGGCTCGAATCCCTGCTGGGTGTCTTGTATCAAAGGTTTCCTCGATCTGGTTCAACGCAAATGCGGTTACATTTCTGATTATTTATATCTTCCTCATTCATAACGTATTAGTGGAAATACTTTGACGACTCGGATGGTCAATGTATGAAATGAGTGTTTTTCTTACATATCAACTCCGGACATACGTAATTATTTATAAAACTAGAAGCTCAACATATTTCAAAATGTATTTTTACTCAACATTTCTTGTATTTATGAAAAATAATGATAATATTAGTAATACACTTTAAATGATCTTAATACTAAAAGATCAGCTGAATAATTTGCTATTAAAAATATCGATTGTAAAAATTTTTAGTCAAAATATTTAGAGAATACGTTGAAGTTATTTTAAAACTAAATAACTCAACAAATTAAGGCTTAAAGTTTCTTTTACTACTTACTAGACCTGTGGATAGGAATATAAATGTATATCTCAATTAACCGGTCCAATAGATCCACAATGAATATATTTATAAGATACATAAAATGACATCTGAAATATAATCAAGATATTCCTATTTTCTCGGTTGTACTTTTCAACTACTCAACCAATATGCAAAGAACTATGGACTTTCAGCAAGTTTAAACCCAACTCATTCTTACCACTAATGGTCAGATGGTACAAGGAATCACGTTCACAAGTCATCCTCCTAGCTCCTACCCCTTGGACTAACTCGTTAGTAACCTTGTTGAAAAAAAAACTAAATTAAAATTAAACTTTGTTTAGGGTTTGTAACACTCATATGAATGTAGTTTGGATTCAATAAAAATAAGTAAATCCAAGAAAAATCTACTACCATTTGCAAAATTAAACTGGGGATATAAGAAAAAGGTAATTGTTTTTCCAGTTTTTTTTTATAGAAACACATTTCTTTTGACCAAAAATAAATCAAGTAGTTCTCCAGTAGAAACATAGGGTTTAACTTTCTTCACATGGTGATAACATTCGTTGAATATCTGTCATGAGTGACTATAGCAGCATTATTTGATAAACCTTTTAAATGAAGAGAAGGAGTTGTCATTAAATTCTAGGACGCTTTTGACAGATATTCAACAAGTTTTGAGATCGTCAGCTGAAGAAAATTAAACTATGGTTATACTTGAGCAATATTTTATTTATTTTGGACAACTAAATATTTTGATATAAAAACTGCAAAAACACTGACCTTAACTCACGTTCCCTACATCCACACCTTAAGAAATTCTTTTTACTTTCTCGTGTAGAGAAAGTGTTGTAATCGAGAGCATTCTTGACTTTGATATTATGATGTATTTTGACGTTTTAGATGCACACAAACAAAAAAAAAAAGTTTTTTAAAAAAATTTCGTCTGTCTCAGGGTGTATAATCGAAACAAAACTTATTATTTAGAGTATTTAGATGTAATATGATCGATCATACTTTGTGGTAAACTAGGAATTTTTATTCAGCACTAAAACTAAATATATAGGCCTGCCTTGATTTTACTACGAATTAATATGTAAAGCGCCTTTTATTAAATACGAACTTTTTATGCGGTAACATTGTTAACATTGTACTATGATACTAGTGTTATTTTATAGGTATTGATAATATAAAACAAAAGTGACAGCTGCAGGTCACACGACTTGACGTATGAATAAGTGAAAGTAGATATAACTTTGTAACCTTTTTCTATCTGTCAGATATGTGTATTCGTAAGAAAATCGGGATAACAGTTTACTGATGACTGACTTTTGAAAATTTTAAAATCATTATAAATTATTATTATTTTATTTATTATTATTTTAAAATCATTATTAATTAATCATTATAAAAATACGTTTGATAAAGAATAGATATTTAAGGTTATTCCTTCTGATTACCAAGTTTAAAAAAGTTTTTCCTAAATACAACAGAATATATGGGAAAGTATGTAAGATTGTGTCGTACTATATAACTTATTTTTGTTTCATTCACCACTCTGTGCCCTTTTACTTAGCGCATTCTTGCGCGGGACCTAACAATTTCATTGAAGTCGTGGTGCGCGGAGAACAATGGGACCTGACTTAGTTCGCGGTCTATAGGCTCAGATGTCGGAGAGAGGGGGGGAGACGAGAAAGAAGAACACATCTAACAGATAGACAATGCGTGGCATTGCCAACAGAATTAGAAACCAAATAATAAATACAAACAAAAATAAGAGTGTTGCTATTCTTACTCTTGAGGACAGATTTGTTGAGAGGTTTGGCCCCAGTCTCTGAGCTTCCGGGGGCTTACATTTTGGTTTTGGGAGTCTCTAGGGAGCTTGAGGGGGTGACGGGGGAAGGGAAGGTGAGGCAGGGGAACACTAGGCAGTCCACGGGTGCTGCTACCGGTTGATGAATGAGGGGATGCTCGAATTGGGAGAGTGCGAAATGGGGATAAGGGAACATTGAGATGAGTATTTAACTTTTAAAATACTTTTTTTTTTCTCTCTGTGACTTGAATGATGAGGGAGACAAACTACAACGCCAAACAGGAAACTAGCTCAACCCTTTACTAGGTAATATTGTTTGGTATTTTATAGAGCCCGTCTCAACCCACGGACAGCACCTGACTTTATTATTATTATTATTATTATTATTATTATTATTATTATTATTATTAGCAGCGCGTCTTATTACCCGTTCGGGTTATACGCACTTACGCTAATGTGTAATGGTAGGGTGATTGCGAGATGAAATGGAGGACCTACAGTTTAACAGTGGAATCCGAACCACGGTGGAGGCCTGGCATTCCTCTGACTTAATTAGTTAGTACAGTTCGAATCAGACGTCATATCATGGTGCGGTTTTCTGTATTATACTTTTAAAAATAGTAGAAACCATTTTACCACGTTTTAAACAAACAAATTGGAATATAATTATTTTAAAAATAAAATAAAAAACTAGTTCAAAGTTTCAAATTTCCTTATTTTTTTATTTAATTTATTTGAGGTATTTATCCTACACTTTCTTAACCGTCTTATTATACCAGCGCACGATAATTTCCACGAGTGAAAGAGGAATGGCCTATCAATTTTGCGGTGAATGATATTTTCACACACCTTCCAGGGTTCTTTACATGCCCCAGCCGACATGGGGCCGACATCTTTACTTCCCCTCCAAAGGAAGTTGTCCTACGGATTCTTATCGCTGACCTCAGCTGGGTTTGGACCCATGAACATCGGGTTCTGAGGGCAAACAGTCTACCTTAAGACCACTGAGATCGACTCAAATTTTAGTTAGTAGGTATGGTAGGCATAGCTAGTTGAAAATTTCGTGGAAAATCAGCCCCTTCCCTCTGTAGAACACTCAACGAAAATACATTTCCATGTGAGACATACCCCATTTATGGTAGGATGGTAGGTAAGTGACAGATAGTAAAAGCTACCAGATCTACTTTAATGTATCCACTCACCAAATAACATGATCTGTCAATTTTGGCAGTCAGCATTTTTACAAAAAAACAAACAAAAAAACAATTGATTTTTCTTTCAACAGCTTGTACCTCTTCTGCTAGCTGTTAAATACCACCACTCCTATGGCGAATGGGCTCTATGTAAAGTAGAGCCTACACCCAATATCATCGCTGAGGGAACTACATGTCTTGAGGTGAGATGGAAGGGGACGCGAATAAATACCGGTATTTTTTGCATTTTTTTATGGCAAAACATTTGTTGTTTGGGATAAAATATTTCTCCAGTACATATATAAAGTTTAATTTTCTTCATATGGTGATATTAACAGGTGTTGAATATCTGTCAAGGGTGTCCTGGAATTTAATGACAACTTTTTAAATGAAGATAAAAAGTTACCATTAAATTCCAGGACACCCTTGATAGGTATTCAAGAAATTTAGAGGTCACCATGTAAAGAAAATTAAATTCTATGTTTGTACTGAGACAATATTTTACTTATTTTGGAAAAAAAGGTTTTGTCATAAAACGTGCTAAATCCCTTGCTTTTTCTCGCATCCCCTTCAATCTTACCTTAAGGCTTTTTCTCGGTTAACTGTTTTCAAATATCCTCGCTTTCAGTCATGTCTGAAGGAGGTGTATTAGAGTAAGAAGAAGCAATTGGCAACCTCGACTAACCAGCGTTGCTAAACTATTCTTATATTTGAGGGGAGATTGCCCACACTAAAACGAGAGAATAACAACGCTTTCTTCCATTAGTAACCATGCAGTTACCTCAGCGATGATATCCAGTGTATGTTTGATTGATCAAATGGGGAGCGAGGGGATGAGAAAATATCACAGAGGCAGTGTTAACAAGCTCTGCTTGCCCTAGTAATACTATATAACTACAGTAGACAGGGCAGCGTCTTGTCAATCCAAAGATCCAAGGTTCCAAACTTAGTTCGTGACTTATATTTAATATAATGGGAATTTTCTAAATGAGCTGAAATAGGTCTACATGCAGGCCTATTAATTATTTAAGACAGTTAATTCAAACACGTGGGCATGTGGACTAAATGTCAAGCTCTTCAAGTTTGACTAGCCGATGATGGGAGATTGGGGTTCGAATCAGGAGCGAGTGAACTGAGGATGTTTTTTTAAAATAGCTTTTCACAATCCTGTCTCGCAAATGCGCTTGCATTATTGTCTTACTACCCGTTCAGATTATACGCCTACATACTAATTACACTAAAGTGTTAGAGGTAGGGAAGGCTTATTTTAGAGGAAGTGTACCAGCATTTGAGTGGAGGGAGAGCGGAAACCCATTTAGGAAAAATCCCCCTGAGTGTACTCGACCGGGATCTAAGACCGATCTCTCCGTCTTGAGCAGTCTAGTCTATTGTGAGAGTAGCGCCTTATTCTATGTGGCCACCGAAATGGGTTGCATTATGTCACTATAGGATCACTTTAAGGATATCTTATAGAAATATATATTTAAAATAACACGTACGTATAGAATACCAAACGTTTACAAGGTTCACTGGATATAGTTATCTAACTGCTGCAAAATTGACAGTCATGTAACACATTGTTGGACATCTGAGTGAATTAAAGCAGATCTCAATTTTTCGACCCTGTCTAGACATATCAAAAGCTCATGAGACATATTTTTACAAACTTATTCCAAAAAGACTCAGTATAAATAAGAAAACCTTTAACAGTAAATTTTCTACTTCATTCCACTTAAATCTAAGTCAATTTGTTACCATTTATATATTTAAGTAAATTGAATTTACCAATTTTTTATACCGAAATCTAACTTTATATTTTTAGAAATCTAATCATTTTACTAACCACATCTATAGATAGGTCTTATACCCATATAGTCGCTTTCATATAACCAAGACTTGGATTGGTATGCAAGAACGTATAGTGAATGCTTAGTGGACCGATAGTGTGGTCCCGAGTACACTATCACTCCCCCTTTTAACCTATGATGACGCAAGCAAACCCACGCTAGTGTCCAAAGAGTATTCACTTAGTCAAGTTCTTTCATACGGCCCTTGATCCCTTTTAGCGCGTGACTCATCGACCACACTGATGGAAACAAAGCTTAATGTTCGCACCTAAACAATAAAAAAAAACAAAGTCTTTGGCAAGTGCTCAAATCGACTGTCTTCACTCCGCTCAATTGCCACAAGAGCCCCCCTCTAGAGGAGGAAACAAAAGACACACGACACCTTTAGGGAAGAGAGAGTGAGAGAGAGAGAGAGAGAGAAAGGGGGGAGAGAACGTCGACTTCAAACCGTTGTTCTCCCCCTACCCCTGCAGCCGCCCGTATTTCGAAACAGACTTTGACAAAAGAGCGTCAGTCAAGTCAATGTTTGAGGTCAATCTCCCCTTTCTACCCCCTTCCTCCTTTTACCAATGGTTAAATAGAGTGTAGATGCAATGTTCAGTGACGTGTGGACACGGGCAGGTCTGTGCCTTCGCTTCCTGATTTACGTCCGCTCCTTCCAACACTCTTCACAAGAGTTATTGTCTCCCCTCTCCATCCCCCATTTCCTCCTCTGTTGGCTTGAAGGAGAATGAACACGAAAAACGTCTTCAGTTGGAATAATACAAAAATAAACGGATGGGCTTGTGTTTGTTACATGAAAAGTGAATGTTTGCCAGTTGTATCAAGTTTCGAAAGATATAGGTGTGTTGAGGCTTAGGTGCTGAAAAAAAAAATCTTTCTCCTAATAAAACATTCCAGCTAATTAAATAGAACAATTTTAATAGAGTTATTCATAGTTTTGGTTTAATTTTTTTTCCACACTTCAGTTTAATTTCTTCCAAGGGCGATAACACAAAAATATGAACAAATGAGTCATAATAAAACTATAAAAGCCATTTCAGTTCTCTTCTCAAATTCGCATATTGAACATAGCGCTTGGTGGTTGAATGTGTCACTAACATCGGGTCTGCTGCAGACCAGATATGTTAATACTCAAATACTCAAAACCTTTTCTAATACATTCCCCTTCCCTTATGATTCAACTATCCACCACTTTTACCGAAAAACTTTAATCTCCCATTGATATTATTTGTTTGGATTTTATTTTCAGTGTTGGTGACCTGGTGGTCTAGGGGTAAGGTGTCAGACTTCTGTGCTGGCGGCCGGGATTCAATCCTTGGTGCCGGCACAGATCTATCTGATTACCAAACCCTTCATTCACCTCTGACAAGACTTCTTGTGAATGTGGGGAATGCCAGGCCTCCACCATGGTTCGGATTCCACGTTAAACTGTAGGTCCTCCATTTCATCTCACAATCACCCTACCATTACACATGAGCGTAAGCGCGTATAACCCGAACGGGTAGTAAGACGCTGTGCTAATAATAATAATAATAATAATAATAATAATGATAATAATAATAATTTATTTTCAGTGTATCTTCAATATGATAAAAATATTTTTAAGGTGGGTTTAAGTATTTTCAAACAATTTTTCACCCCACATGCCTTCTGACACTCGTCCCACAACACATAATTTTAGTTGCCTCTAAGCCACCACTCCAGAAAATTTTCCAATAGAAAAAATACCGGAAAATCATCATCTAGTGTAGCCCTATATCCATATATTTATATAACCATATATCTTACGTTGTTGTATGTTTTAAGAAGAAGTAGAGTACAGTTAGTTTGACTGATACGCGTGGCAGGGTGAGGGTTGGATGTCACTTATCAGACACTTTTTTTAAATACATAATGGATTGAAACAAAAAGATGCACTTTCCCCATTACCTCTTCATCTAGCTCTAGAGTATGCTACTAGGGCACAGACAAATAATAGACCCAGACACTCAGCCTTCAGGTTAAAATGATTACACTCCTTTTGCCAGTTTGAGTCCTTCACCACTAGGATCGATACGTTCAGTCCTATTATCACCCAGCAGTGACACTAGCGAAGCCCAGTGTTGAAGGACTCAAGCTGACAAAAGGAAGCGCAGCGAAACCCCCGTAAGGTTGAGTCTGTTTCTTACTTGTCTGTGGACGGAGGTGATACAAGAGTGGGGAAGGGTTAATATTAAACGGTACAATACTGCTATTAGAATATGCAGATGATTTAGCTTTATTGATCAATACTAAGTAAACTGTTGCAAGAAATGCAGATATTTTATTAGTGGCTAGTAAGGAAATTGGTTCAGAAGTGAGCGCTTAAAAGGCTAAGTAGGTATAAAATGATCACACAGGGAACACAAATCGGGATCAATAATGTGGAGATTACTTTGAACAACATATCATTTGACAAGAACAATGAGTTTAAATATTTAGGAACAACTTTATCTAGCAATAACGATATTAGTTTGGAAAATAAGAAAATAATAGTCAGGAAATGCATGCTATTTCTTCGTCAGTAAGTTGTTGAAATCTCACCTGCTTTAAAGAATTTAGATCTTAGAATATACTAAACATTAATTTTACCTGATGTTCTCTTTGGGTGTGAAACGTCATATTTTATCTTACATGACGGGGAAAAATTAGGATGTTCGAAAAAAAGATGCTTAGGAATAAATATGGTCCAAAAAATGATGAGGCTACTGGGAAATAGAGGTTACACAATGATGAGTTACATACCCTTTATTCATCACAAGACATAGCTAGGATAGATAATCAAGTCTAGTAGATTACGGTGGGCCGGACATGCAAAGCAATTAGTAGATTTTAGAACCTTGTTCAAAGAACTGACTGGTAAACCCAATAGGAAGAGACCAATGAAAAGACCTAGACGCTGATGTGAGGATAGCATTAGATAGGATGTAATGAGGTGGACTGGATAAAACTAACTTAAGATTAGGATAGTGTGTAATTAAGTGGACTGGATAGAACTAGCTCAAGATAGGGTTAGTTGGCGTACTTTTGTAAATGCCGCAATGAACTTTTGAGTTCCTAGTGCTATAGACTAAGTAATTAAATAGAGTACATTATAGCAATATTTTAATACTGTAATTTTAGAACACAGAATATTTTAAAAACTAAAAGTATAACCTAATTGTTTAATGGTTTCATAAAACATCTTGCTTTAAATGAAAAATAAATTAACTTACTATCTAGGCCTAGTATACAATATATATTTTTTACTTAATTTAATAAATAAAACTTACTCGAGTTTTATATAAAACACTTTCTTAATTATAAACAAAAGGAATAGCCATATACTATTAAGAGGACCAGCATATGATAAATAGATAGAATATTTCGTCCTTCCAGTTGCAGTCTCTTTTGACAAATAAATTAAAATTTGACATATGTGAGCTAAGTATAGAAACTTTTAGCCAAACGAATGTTGACACTATCTTCTCAAAAGTTAATCCTGTGGTGGTAGAACTAAACGGAATATCATGGGAAGACACTACCTGAAGGTCCATCGAAGCTACAAAATAGGCCTATTGTAACTAGAGTAACTCATTTGTCTACGAATAAAACAGACATGACCACAAAACCTTAGCTTAAGATGGCCATGTAGGGAACGGGAAAAAAGGCCAATGTTTTTGCAATTTTAATAGTAAAATTTTTTTTGGTCAAAATAATTAATAAATTATTGATTTAGTACTTAGAGCTAAATTTTCTTCACATTGTGATATCAACAGTTGTAGAATATCTGCCATGGATATAAAGGCATTAGATGATAAAACTTTTTAAATGAAGAGAAAAAGTTGTCATTAATTCCAGGACACCCTTGAAATATATTCAACAACTGTCTTATGTTTCTACTGGAGAAACTTTGGATTTAATTTGACAAAAAAAAAAAGTTTCGATATAAGAACTGCTAGAACACTGGCCTTTTCTTTCGTCCCCTACGTCACCACCTTAAGACTCACTAACAGATACATCCACAAAACAATTTGCACTTCACGCGTCGATGACTAAGAAACACTCGAACCACGCGAAGAAGCGAGTCAAATACTGTTCTCTGGAAAAACCTAGCCCCTCCTCCCTCCACTTATTTTAGTTTTCCCTCGCCAACACATGTGTTCAGAGGAGTGACACATCTCCAGACACATGTGTGAGTGCTACGGAGCGGAAGTCGAAGAACATACAATGCAGTATATCTTCCGAGAAACAAAGAGTCTCCCCCCGGACCCAGACTCAACTAGCAGGTGGAAAGATAGTGGGGGAGAGAAGAAGAGGGAGAAAAAAATGAAAGGTGATGAGTGCCAGAGAGAGACGATCAAGCGGAAACGAGAGGCAAAGTGGATGAAGATCACGAGAGTCATAAAGAGTGTGAGAAAATAGAGATTGAGACAAAGAAAGGGTGAGGTGAAGTGAAGAATTTGCTTTGAAATAAGTATAAAAAATAGGGGGTTAGGGGAGGATGGGTGTAAATAAATAAATAGAACGGTTGATAAAATAAAGTCGTGTGGAAAGGATGACAAAGAGGACGCAGACAAAGATAAAGAGTGCGAGTAATGTTGGTGCAGGTGACATTCTAAGAAAATACGTTCCCAGTTACAATAATAGTCGGCACCAGAGGATATATCTTGAGCCAACTTAAATATAAACTGAAAGGAAATGTTTTGTTTATTAATTTTAAAAATACAGCATTTTGGAAAAACAACACTCAAGTGTACCAGACCGGGATTAAAACCTCGATCTCCAAATTATCGGCAGTCTAGTATACTACGAGAGTAGCGCAATAGACCATGTGAATTATGAAGCGGCTAGTGCCCAATCATTATACATAATAGTTACTAGTTTTATTTATTCAATATTTAATGATAAAGCACCAAAGAGTTTGTCCTGATTGTAGGACCTTCTGGTGGAACGTAATGTTTTACCAATTTACCATATTTTGGTTTTTCTAGAAATACAGTGCCATTTCTAGCGTTGCTTTGGCTCAAAATAGACTATTATTGTTATTATTACTATTAGCACCGTTCGGGCTATACGCACTTACGCTAATGTGTAATGGTAGGGGGATTGTGAGATGAAATGAAGGACCTACAGTTTAACGTGGAATCCGAACCACGGTGGAGGCCTGGCATTCCTCACATTCACAAGTTGTGATTAATACACATCTTGTCAGAGGTGAAGGAAGGGTTTGAAATCAGATAAATCTGTGCCGGGACCGGGGATTGAACCCCGGCCGCCAGCATATAAGTCTGACACCTTACCCCTTGACCGCCAGGTCACCATCCAATATTATTGTTCATGTTACTTGAGTAATTATTATTTATTAAATTAAGTGAATGAAGGCATTTTAGTTTACACACTAGGTCTACATTAATGTATATTAAAGGGTGAGCTGGTGGTCTAGGGGTAAGGTGGCAGGAGGTGGCAGACTTCTTTGCTGGGGGTCCGAAGTTCAATCCTCAGTCCCGGCACTGATTTATCTGTTTGCCAAACACTTCCTTAACCTCTGACAAGACGTGTATTAATCACAACTTGTGAATGTGGGGAATGCCAGGCCTTCACCGTGGTTCGGATTCTACTTTAAACTGTAGGTCCTCCATTTCATCTCACATACACCCTACTATTACAAATTAGCGTAAGTGCGTATAATCCGAACGGGTAGTAAGACGTGGTGCTAATAATAATAATAATAATAATAATAATATCTATTACACATTTAAAAATATACGTCACACCATAATATTAACCATACTTTAAGATTACGGGCTGTCAGATTTCGGGAAGTATACATGAGAAAAAAATATTCTAAGTGAAAAGATAATATAAGAATTTGAACCTAGCAAAGTTTTTGGAGAAATGTGCTGTTATAACATTACTCTACAGGGGACTAAATGAAATCCTCCAGTAGACCACTGGAGATCAACATTTTATCTATCCGAGCAGGGCTCTGGAACGTCTGTGGGGCCCTTCTGGATCTATAGCATGGACCTCTAGATATCAACATCTTATCTATCTGAGCAGGGCTCTGGAGCGTTTGTGGGGCCCTCCTGGGTCTATAGCATGGACCACTGAAGATCAACATCTTATCTATCCGAGCAAGGCTCTGGAGCGTTTGTGGGGCCCTCCTGGGTCTATAGCATGGACCTCTAGATATCAACATCTTATTTTTCCGAGCAAGGCTCTGGAACGTCTGTGGGGCCCTCCTGGGTCTATAACGTGGACCACTGGAGATCAACATCTATCCGAGCAGGGCTCTGGAACGTCTGTGGGGCCCTCCTGGGTCTATAACATGGACCACTGGAGATCAACATCTATCCAAGCAAGGCTCTGGAACGTTTTTGGGGCCCTCCTGGGTCTATAACATGGACCACTGGAGATCAACATCTATCCGAGCAAGGCTCTGGAACGTTTTTGGGGCCCTCCTGGTTCTATAGCATGGACCTTTAGATATCAACATCTCATCTCTTAGAGTAAGGCTCTGGAGCGTTTGTGGGGCCCTCCTGGGTCTATCACATTATTTACCAAGTCTCTGATACTAAGATAATTGCTCATTTCTATCAATAAACCTAGTATTAATATATAATTTAATACATAAGGATTGTAGTTGGTTGATACAGTTTAATTTTAATAGGGAAGGCCTTTTATAACAAATACAAACATCTAGTTTGAGGTCGGCATTGATTACATTGTATTATTTTCTCAGTGTTAGTTTATAGGTAGATTATTATTATTATTATTATTATTATTAGCACTGCGTCTTACTACCCGTTCGGGTTATACGCACTTACGCTAATTTGTAATGGTAGGGTGATTGTGAGATGAAATGGAGGACCTACAGTTTAACGTGGAATCCGAACCACGGTGGAGGCCTGGCATTCCCCACATTGACAAGATGTCTTGTCAGAGGTGAAGGAAGGGTTTGGTAATCAGATAAATTTATGCTGGGACCGAGGATTGAACCCCGGCCACCAGCATAGAAGTCTGACACCTTACCCCTAGACCACCAGGTCACCCAAGTAGGTTATTAAAAATCGTTATAGTTTTCAGTGTAAAAATGAAAATTCAGTTATGATGCAAACGTTTAAATGTGTTTAATCCTCGCGTCTTAATACCTGTTCAGGTTATATGCCTATGTACTAATTACACTAATCGGTTTGGAATTAAGAAGGCCTAAATTTAGAGGAAATGCACTAGCATTTGCATGGAGGGAGAGTGGGAAACCACACTCAGTGCACCCGGCCGAGATTGATCCCCGATCTTCCCGTCTTCGGCAGTCCAGTCCAACTCGAGATTAGCACGTATACCATGCGACACCAAAGCGGGTAAGAAATTATTAATACTAGAATAAATAAGCACATTTTTCCAGATTAAAATTTCCATACTGATATTTACTGTTATTGATACTTTTCTTTCGATACTACTAGGTGACCTGGTGGTCTAGGAGTAAGGTGTCATACTTCTATGCTGGCATCCGGGGTTCAATCCTCGGTCCCGGCACAGATGTGTCTGATTACCAAACCCTTCCTTCACCTCTGACAAGACATCTTGTTAATGTGAGGAATGCCAGGCCTCCACCATGGTTCGGATTCCACATTAAACTGTAGGTCCTTCATTTCATCTCACAGTCACCCTACCATTACACATTAGCGTAAGTGCGTATAACACCGAACGGGTAGTAAGACGCGGTTCTAATAATAATAATAATAATAATAATAATAATAATAATAATCTTTCGATACTAGCACAATATCGATACTTTTCTTTCGATACCACATCCCTATTTATAGGTATCAATAATATTCATCAAAAATTACAGTTTAAGATCGTCAGACTTGAAGTATGAATACATGAAATTAGATTATTATCATTTCCGGCTGTCAGATAAGGCTCTTCGTATGTAACTTATTGGACAACACACACCTCAACTAAATATAGATGATTGTTCCTGATTCTCAACAAAACGTGTTAAGAAAAGGAGAGTGGTTGTTGGCAAGAAGACCGCTTGGTTCAACTCATTCATGATTTGCTACCGTTTGTTCCTCATCACCCCTTCCCCCTTCCCCCTTTCCCCCCTCCGGTACAAACCCCTCCCCACCCTTAAAAGAAAGAGCGTCATGTTAAGAGTGAGGACAGCTGGGCTAGCTTTAATTGAACAAGTTAATAAAGAAGTTGCTTTCTCTTTCTTTCAAGTTAGTGCTTGCTACATTTATGATTTTTTTTTACCCCTACCTAAGATATCTCTCCCTCGTCATACCCTCCCTCAACCCTCCTCTCCCCATCATGTTTCTACCACAGCCCAGCGAGATCACTATAGGAACATTCCTTTGCTTTGTTATTTTTGGTTCCTTACAGGCGACGCTTGGACGAATTTAGACTCTCGACGTCGTGTGTTCCCCTGAAGCATCCCGACGCTGGGTTTGTCGCCCGGGTGCTGGATGTGAGAGCGCGCACACGAAACAAAAACAAACGATGCTAGTTAACAGTTGACAAGAATCATCTTTTGTTCTTTGCGGGGGGGCTTTCACATCTACCTGTTTTGTTTTGTTTTATTTTCGCCGTCGACTAATTGGAACACTAACAAAATAACTCATTATAATTTGAAACTATAACAAAGGAGTCACGCTATAGTTATTTTAATCGAACGGTTTTGTTCTAGCTAACCGATTCGTTGGTTTTTTGGCTCTAAATCGTCCATCTCGTGTTTGTTTTTTTGTCACCACGGCTTACCTCCGTTCCGGTTGGACGCAAATTGGCTAACTATACCGATGTACTAGGTTTAAATAAAGTTGAATATTCTACCTATATTTGCGTGGAAAAACTATTTGAGAAAATCCACCCTCTTATATCTGAACGTGATTTAAGCCCCTATCGGTGTAAAACCCGGACGGGTAGTAACGACGTGGTGCTAAATAATAATAATAATAATAATAATAATAATAATAAGAAGAAAAACCTATATCCCCGTCATCAGTAATCCAGTCTATTGCGAGAGCAACATTTTAATGAACGATTGGAGAATATCGACCATTTATAATTGTTAAGGTGGAGATGCATTGAACGCGAGTTAAGGGCAATATTTTAGCAATTTTTATAGCAAAACTAATTTTATTCGCATGGTGATATTAACAGTTGTTGAATATCTATCAAGAGTGTCCTGGAATTTAATAACAACTTTTTCTCAAGTCATTTAAAATTTTTCTCATCTAACGCTGCTATGCTCATGATAGATATTCAACAAATGTTGAGGTCACTATGTGAAGAAGATTAAACTCCATGTTTCTACTTGATTTATTTTGTCCCCAAAAAAAATTTCGCTATAAAAAAACTGCAAAAACAATGCCTATAACTCGCATCCCCTACATCCCCACCTAAAATACCAAATTCATAAAAAAAATAGTTTTGTTCACTTCTTAGACAAATACATACAAGGTATTATTAACATTTGGAAATAAATATTATAAGATTTGTAAAAATGTCTGTTTCTGATTGCCCTTCACCTTTCCCTCAACCGCTTTATGAAGGCCACCTTCCCCCCGTCTTCCCCCACCCACTGATGCATCTAGAAAAAATAGGAGAATGTATCCACAAAGTGAAAATATGCTTACATTTAATTTCCTCTACTATATGTCATTTCAAGTTTTTTTATAGCGACTTCTTTATAAAACTCGTCAATTCTTTCCTCCCTTCATGGCTCAACACAAGACAAGCTATATAAAAAATAAGGGAGAGGGTTGAAAAAAAAAAAGTAATGAGAAATTGGAAAATCGAAAAGTAGTTAGGAAGATGTTGTGTACATGCTTCGGCATTTTTCTTTGGCCTTTTCTTAAGAGTTTTTTTTTATTCTTACTTTTCCTCGATCCTTTCTTTGGCTCTAGAGATGTGTGAACTGGGGGGAAATGAGGGTGAGGGGTTTTTTGGGAGGTCTAGGAGTGACAGGAGTGAAGGAGGTGATGGGGGGGGGGGATGAGGTCGCTTGGATAAGACAGGTTTCAAGGAAAATATCACTTTGCGAGAAAAAATACATGACTATTTTTTTTCATGAAGGTAGAACATCAAGGAAGGAAACGGAAGGAAAAGTAGGAAAGGGGGAAGAAGTGATAGATGGTGGGCTATTTTCTGGTATCACAAGCGAACTACGTCTGTAACCCCCATGACTTCCAGCTTTAAGTAAACATTAGTCTAATTTATGGCTAATAAAAGAGGTTTAATATGCTTGAAAATATTATAATTGCAATTTGCTCTATTTATTAAATACCTTGAATCAATGTTTTGTACCATAAATTGTCTCGAATTGACAAATTTATTCTACTAGCTTTGTGAAATTAAATTAAACTACAATATAACTCTTATAGAATCCAATTTTCATAGAAAGAACAATTTCAGATAATTATAAAAGTTTCTAAATATACTTTAATATTTTCATACGTCAAGTTATGGAAGTAACTTTTGATAAATATCCTTTACACCTAAAAATAATATTGATACTATTGTAAAATGGTATCACTGTTGACCCCCCAAAAAGTATTTATATTTTCAAAAGGAATTCATCCTACAAAAATCTGATCATACCTACAACGGTGCCCATGCGGTCTAAAGCCTTGCACAAGGTCACGTTTGACAAAATGTTGGGGTTCGAATCCCATCTGGTTGTATTGGGTGTTGTTGATCCATTAATATCCATTATATTGGACATAATAATTAGAAAATTTTATGTAGGCCTACACTTAATAATCATAGGCAAAGAAAATTCCTAAAAATAAAAACTATAATGCTTTGATTTTTTTTTAAACTTTGTTTTCTGACAAGAGAGATTAATGAACCTTTCGAAACTTTATGATACATACACAAAAAAATATTACTATCCAAAATATTTATAATGTATCGAAAATTTAAAAATTAAAATCCTTATTTCTCATCAATCTTTCGATTGTTTCTCTGTGGCGCTCCACTTTCATAATATATTCTGAGACAAGTAAGGCCTACTGTTAGTAGGCTAATGAAAAAAATAGCTGTACTTTACAATATAAAAAAAAAACTTGGTAATTTTTTTATCTTCTTAAGCAAATGATTAAATCAATTCATGACTTAAAAACCAACCTAGCAATAAAAAAACACCTTTGGTCACATTGTCAAGGTCATCAGTCTTATTATAGCTGTGATTGGAAGGTCAAGGTTCAAATCTTGGTCAGGTACACAGATATTGTCACTCCTCCCTTCTCCCATGTGCATATGAATGTTAATAATAATAATAATAATAATAATAATATTTAGCACCACGTCTTACTACCCGTTTGGGTTATACGCTTTAAGTACTAATTACTCTAATGGATTAGGAATTAGGAAGTTTGAATTAGAGGAAGTGAACCCGCATTTGCGTGGAGGGAGAGTGGAAAACCATTTAGGAACCCCCCTCCCCC
>CABEEJ010003979.1:0-11660 GCA_901482245.1 Timema douglasi
CCATTATACATTAGCGTAAGTGCGTATAACCCGAACGGGTAGTAAGACGCGGTGCTAATAATAATAATAATAATAATAATAATAAACATTATTATGATTATTTTATATTTATTTTAGGTGTTTGCCGTGCACTTCCTGAACCAACTTATTACAGCAGCACACAATAATTTACTATGAGTGAGATAGTCTACCAATTTTTCAGGGAAAGGTATTTTCATTTAACTTCCAGAGCTATTTCTTAATACGTCACAATCGACATGGGACCGACGGCTTTACTTACCCTCCGAAGGAAGTTGTGCTACGGATCTTTATAGCTCAAGAAAAAATTCATCGACCGCGAATGGGTTTGAACCCATGAACATCGGGTTCGAAGGAAAGAACTTTACCCCAAGACTACCAAGGTCAGAATAATAAAAATATATTCACAGCTTAGGTTTATAAAACATGTAAAATTGCTAAGGAAGATATAAAAAAAAATTGATTAAAATTATGTAATATAAATTAGAAAACCTTTTTAAGAGCTAAAGTACTTGGTTGTATTTACTTAGTTGAATTATTTAAAAAAATTTATAACAATTGAATATGATATAATTATAATGTCTGAGTAAGTTGTTTTTCTTGTTTATCGCTAATTGGAATTTAATGCAAGCTACATACAATAATGGGTGAAAAAATTCAAATCAGACAACTTTAATTTTTATACATTTTGTGACATGGTTTCAGATTAAACGTCATATTTAATATAAAATGTATAAGACGTCTTATATATATCCAAAAGGTCCAAAAGGTCAATGTGAAGGCATCTTAAGTTGGTTTGGGCATGTTGAGAGGAGGAGTGAGGATCGAGTTACGAAACAAATATATGAAGGTAGAGTGTGTGGAGCAAAAGAAAGAGGTAGGCCATGTAAGACGTGGCTAAATGTTGTAGACGAATGTTTGAAAAAGAGAAACATTAAGAGTTTAAAGAATAAAAGAGCATGGTGTAATTATATTATTTTAGACCCCTCTCATATATTCAAAAAGTCATGGATGAAGTGTGTTTTTCTTTAAAGAAGTGTATGCAAAATTTTCTTTTAATACCTCATCCATGAAGAATCACACATTTTCAAAAATAATTTCAATATATTGCGCTTTAAAACTTGTTTTCTTTAAAAGATCAACTCCGTTGTATTAAACAAATCATGTGACACGCTGGCTCCCTCTACCCAATAGGAAGCCAGCCTTCACAACATCAGGTTGCCAGGAGTTTTTCTATTAGTTTGTTTTAGCACTGGTGACAAGGCGTCCAAGAAGCAAGGGGTAGGTCCTATATAAGCAGCCTGTGCGTATGAATCCACACAGTGACCCAGTAATATATCAATACACAGTACTCAGAATATAGAACATTGTAATATCACAGAAGACAATCCATAAATTAACAAAAAAACTGTATCACTTAATATCAAATCTTCAGTACCCAAGGTAGAATCATCTAAATAAATCGTGTACAACATTAAAAGTCTTATTCATTTTATAAGAATAAAAATCACAAATAATCAAAGCATATAACCGCGTGCAAGTGCGTAGTAGGGCATGCACACGTCATCATGAAACCCGGTATCGTCCACATTCGCATCACAATAAGTTCCCATATCGATATAATTGATGCCCAACCGCGGGCTGGTAACGTTATAATTGGTGATCACTCGTGGGACAAATATCGCAATCAAATCCCATATCGATATAATTGATGCCCAACTGCGGGCTGATAACGTTATAATTGGTGCTCACTCGTGGGACAAATATCGCAATAAAGTCCCATATCGATATAATTGATGCCGTAAGGGAACGGCGGGATTAGGTATATATGTATAAGATAAATGATTATCATTGCATTTTTCAAAACACTTGATCTATTTAGAATGTTGCAGACCAGTTTCAGAGGAAAGAGTGACTCAACCTTTTAGTGTAAACACGCAAATATTTCAGACGGCTATAGTAAGACGTGGCGAGAAAAAAACAAAACCGCTGAAAGGTTATTCCTATGCTGCACTTACTATAACCACAAAATTATCTTTATTTCAACACATTGGTGGGTGACTTAATAATTTAAAAAACCCTCAAAAACACAGAACGCGGTAGTTAATTACCCCTCAGCGATGATTGTAAGATTAGGAGAAGGAGGGGGAGAGGGGGTAATAATCTGACGGGACAGGAAACAAGAACTAAAACATCATCAACGAGCGAATATTGCACACAAAGAGAACACAACCGAACGTCCCTGCCGGTTTGAGCAATGTAGTCCCATCACGCAAGGGAAATAGTCCGATATGAATTATTCATCTGCGCACCGTATTAATTAATTAATTAATTAATTAATAGTAAGTGAATGATGCTTTCCATCTAAAGCCAGCTAGACCGTTCCTTCTTGCAAATAGTTAGAATAGTTCCCGGTGACGTAAGAGAGTCCTAATCTTCTTCCGCCGAGTTTTTTTTAATTATTATTGCGCGTTCCTTGCGGCCTAGCTTGGTAATAGTTGGTGTTATTACCACCAGGGTTTATATGAGCGCTAGTGTTCTTGGGGCTTCCCCTGAGGCATTTGTTCGAATCTAGGTTGAGAGCGAGTCTCCGTTAACGACTCTGCGCATTTGAGGATCACGTGACAGTTTTTGTGAAGCGGGTTGCATCTTAACCTACCACATTATAAGTATTCTAAGCGCTCTAAGTACTATGACACTTAGACGTTAATATAGTAAATAGAAAGACAGGGGGAGAAATTACATACTCACTTTGTGAGGAGTCTAGTTTACCTACGGATAGCACTTTCCCCCTTCCTCTGACGAGTATAAACACTCACTCTATTATTTGGGGTGACCTGGTGGTCTAGGGGTAAGGTGTCAGACCTCTATGCTGGCGGCCGGGGTTCAATCCTCGGTCCCGGCAAAGATTTATCTGATTACCAAACCCTTGCTTCACCTCTGACAAGACATCTTGTGAATGTGAGGAATGCCAGGCCTCCACCGTGGTTCGGATTCCACGTTAAACTGTAGGTCCTCCATTTCATCTCACAATCACCCTATCATTACACATTAGCGTAAGTGCGAATAATTATTATTATCTATTATTTGCTTATGGACAGCATTCAATTGCCATTCAAATTAATCCTTTTCATGTTTCCTATTATAGATAGACCTATTCTTCCACGGTCTTTTTAAATCTACAACCTGGAAGAAATATTCCTACAGGCCAGTTCCGTGAACAAACCAAATAATATGAGCTGCAATCGAGACAAAAAACTACTTTAAGATCCAAAAACATAATTTTGTGAAAATGTAAGACTATTTTTTTTAGAAATATTTCAGAATGTATGGTTTTGTTCTAAAACTCGCCGAATAAAACCAAAGTATTGTCATTGGAAGTTTGGTCTTGACTTGCCATGACGTCACAGGAAGGAAACGTCCTCTCCATCTCTTTACCAAATAAGTCAGCTGATATCGTTAATTAAAAACCAGATTAAACTGCATACAACCGGGTTCTGGTAACAAGAAGGGATGGCGGAAGAACACCACACAATCGTTGTAAACTCCAAGGGTTTGTTGGATCATGGACCCAGGAAAGAGTGGTTCAAGAACCAGCAAGTTTTGTATCGGTTCCACTATTTGTGGCCAATTGACAACGAACCTTTAGTAACGATATCACAAGGCTCAAATAAAATAGTCAGCTACTATATACATTACTAATTATATAAACAAAATTAAGATACACCAGTGTACATTGAAGCTAGATACACCAGTGTACATTGAAGCTAGATACACCAGTGTACATTGAAGCTAGATACACCAGTGTACATTGAAGCTAGATACACCAGTGTACATTGAAGCTAGATACACCAGTGTACATTGAAGCTAGATACACCAGTGTACATTGAAGCTAGATACACCAGTGTACATTGAAGCTAGATACACCAGTGTACATTGAAGCTAGATACACCAGTGTACATTGAAGCTAGATACACCAGTGTACATTGAAGCTAGATACACCAGTGTACATTGAAGCTAGATACACCAGTGTACATTGAAGCTAGATACACCAGTGTACATTGAAGCTAGATACACCAGTGTACATTGAAGCTAGATACACCAGTGTACATTGAAGCTAGATACACCAGTGTACATTGAAGCTAGATACACCAGTGTACATTGAAGCTAGATACACCAGTGTACATTGAAGCTAGATACACCAGTGTACATTGAAGCTAGATACACCAGTGTACATTGAAGCTAGATACACCAGTGTACATTGAAGCTAGATACACCAGTGTACATTGAAGCTAGATACACCAGTGTACATTGAAGCTAGATACACCAGTGTACATTGAAGCTAGATACACCAGTGTACATTGAAGCTAGATACACCAGTGTACATTGAAGCTAGATACACCAGTGTACATTGAAGCTAGATACACCAGTGTACATTGAAGCTAGATACACCAGTGTACATTGAAGCTAGATACACCAGTGTACATTGAAGCTAGATACACCAGTGTACATTGAAGCTAGATACACCAGTGTACATTGAAGCTAGATACACCAGTGTACATTGAAGCTAGATACACCAGTGTACATTGAAGCTAGATACACCAGTGTACATTGAAGCTAGATACACCAGTGAGTGATGAAGCTAGATACACCAGTGTACATTGAAGCTAGATACACCAGTGTACATTGAAGCTAGAAACACCAGTGAGCGGTGGAGCGTGGAGACCCACTATCTTGCCATTGTTGTTTTGTACTATTATCCATCCCTTCACGTTCTTGAGAACGCACGTGACCGTATTCAGTGAAATTAACGACCGACTACGTATTGGGACGAAGCTCTACAAGTTCCGGTACTCACTGAGCCAGCAAACAAAAGACAATCTCATGGGCTTGGATTGACTCCGGGTCAAATAGACAGGCCGGTGAGACTTTGAAAACTGTGCCTTGATCCATATTCACTGATCCAGCAAACAAGAAACAATCTCATGGGCTTGGATTGACTACGGGTCAAATAGACAGGTCGGTGAGACTTTAAAAACTGTGCCTTGATCCATATTCACTGATCCAGCAAACAAGAGACAATCTCATGGGCTTGGATTGACTACGGGTCAAATAGACAGGCCGGTGAGACTTTAAAAGACACCCCTTGATCCATATTAGCTAAACAAAGCAAAGTATGCCAACTTTTAAATCATGTCGCTTTGATCAATAAAAATGATGGCATATTATTGTTATGCCCCAGAATATACCTACAGTAGCCCCATGGCTTCTTTGGTGCTGACTGACAACTTTGAAAAGTTACCAGACCAAATTATGTGTCCCTACGCCGAGCCATATGATCTGCAAAAACATGTGTTTAGCAGCTGACACTTCTGACGGTCAAAATTTAATGTACCTAAATGTTGAGTGTCAGAAGTTAGCTGTGAGCTGTCAGTCAGCACCAAAGAAGCCACGGGGCTACTGTATGTACCTAAATGTTGACTGTCAGAAGTCAGCTGTGAGCTGTCAGTCAGCACCAAAGAAGCCATGGGTCTACTGTAGTTTACTGCACTATAATAGTTAATGATAAGGTAATTAAAATAGTATACGTCCTGCAAGGACACAATATGTTCCAATCTAGATGAAGCCTGCGTGGTAACAAAGATATTTCTTACTTTTTATTATTTAAAAGTATATATATATATTTGCTTATAGCTCAGAAATTATTGGTTTTATAAAAATATATTTCAAATACAATATTTTTTATCTTTAATAGCAATAAAATTTTACGATGATATGATATTTCGTATCTCAAATAGTTGTGGAGAAATTTTCTCCCCTGTAAAATACCCTCGATCATGTTCATGAGAAAATGAGAATTTTCATCTAGTGTATAATAATAAATAGTGGCTAGATATAAAGTGTTATCAAAATCGTTAAAACGAGTTTTGGGAAAATATTTTTTTTCTCTCTCTATTTGACCTTCAGTAAACTAACACATAATTTAGGGTTGGATATCTAATTTAAAAAAAAAACCTCAGGAGAACCTTATTTAAATCCCGGGTACCAAGTTATAATGGACCAATCAGTAAAATAGTTTCAGTTATAGCTCGAGGTACAGTCAGAAAAACAGACGGCGTCGCTAAAACAACTTTTTTGGTTCGAGGGAGGTCATGAAACATCGACATTTATTAAAATCTTGAGTCAATTTTTTTTTTACGATTACAATACTTTCTCTTCAAGACGTCGAGAGAAAATAAAAAGATCAAGTCTTCCACTTAATAAAAATATGTATAGTTTATAATCGTTAACTTGATTTAAAATCGACCTAAGTGACCATTATTGGCCTCAATTACCCGAAAATATCCTATTTTGTTTTATTTCGCGTGGGAAAAATACATTTTTTAAATGCTACAATGAACATGAAAAATATGTGCTGTTAAATGTTTGTACAAACACATCTCACAATATTTCCGAGTGTTCACTTACTGCGATATTAAATGTTTGTACAAACACATCTCTCAATATTTCCGAGTGTTCACTTACTGCGATATTAAATGTTTGTACAAACACATCTCTCAATATTTCCGAGTGTTCACTTACTGTGATATTAAATGTTTGTACAAACACATCTCACAATATTTCCGAGTGTTCACTTACTGTGATATTAAATGTTTGTACAAACACATCTTAATTATTCCGAGTGTTCACTTACTGTGATATTAAATGTTTGTACAAACGCATCTCTCAATATTTCCGAGCGTTCACTTACTGTGATACTAAATGTTTGTACAAACAAATCTCACAATATTTCCGAGTGTTCACTTACTGCGATATTAAATGTTTGTACAAACACATCTCTCAATATTTCCGAGTGTTCACTTACTATGATATTAAATGTTTGTACAAACAAATCTCACAATATTTCCGAGTGTTCACTTACTGTGATATTAAATGTTTGTACAAACACATCTCCCAATATTTCCGAGTGTTCACTTACTGTGATATTAAATGTTTGTACAAACACATCTCAATATTTCCGAGTGTTCACTTACATGCCCTTAAGAGTTCGGTCAATAGCGCCTGTACCAAGCAAGGCCGTACAAAGTTATCTTTTTAAAAGCAGGAATCCATTATAAAACTTTACCATACCTTTAGCTAATAAAAGTTTGTACACGTATATAACCCGCCTCGGTGGCGTAGTTGGCTAACGCGCGTGTCGTGTTGAAGCTCGACTGCTGAGGACGGGGAGATCGAGGTTCGAATCTCGAAGGTTCGAATCTCGGTCGGGTGAACTGGGGGTGGTTTTTCCTAAATGGTTTTCCCACTCTCCCTCCACGCAAATGCGGGTTCACTTTCTCTAACTCAACCTTCCCAAGTCCTAATCCATTAGAGTAATTAGTACTTAAAACGTATAAACCGAACGGGTAGTAAGACGCGGTGCTAAATATTATTATTATTATTATTATTATTATTACACGTATATATATGGAACCCTTTCCAAAGATTCCATAAAATTCCAGAGGGGGGGGGGTCTGGACCCCTCTGACTATCCCTTTTTCTACGACCAGATATTTATTCAAACAAAGTCATTAAATTCATTTAAAAAATAATCAGTCAATACATAATAACAAGAAACTTACGACACCGGACCAAGGTCGGTAACTTTTTTTTTTGCCCGTTCAGTGTAAAAACTTAATAAAAGTTCCCCGATCACCCAATGTTTACTTAGTAAACTTTTTCGTTGTTATTATAATATTTAGCACCGCGTCTTACTACCCGTTCGGGTTATACGCTTTTAAGTACTAATTACTCTAATGGATTAGGAATTGGGAAGGTTGAATTAAAGGAAGTGAACCCGCATTTGCGTGGAGGGAGAGTGGGAAAACCATTTAGGAAAAACCACCCCCAGTTCACCCGACCAAGATTCGAACCTCGATCTCCCCGTCCTCAGCAGTCGAGCTTCAACACGACAAGCGCATTAGCCAACTACGCCACCGAGGCGGGTTTTTTGTTGTTTTTTTGTCCATACATCCTATATATATATTCCTCAGTTTCAACCCATACTCAAATAATTGTCTACCCACCCTTACAGAAAATAAAATGCACCATCTACCTAGATACTCATGAAAATGGTTAATTCGAATTTTGGACGTTTCGAATTTTTAAAAAAAATTCTCCTTTGGACTTAAAATTAAAAAAAGTTCTTCTAGTTTTGCGAGTTATGAAGACACAGCAATTGATTTAGTTTTCTTACGTGATCGACTGAAAATTGCCATGAAATCAATCATTTACTGACCACCCAACCACCGATACGGCTCTCAATTCTAGTTCGGAGCGGGTGACCTGGCGTTCTAGGGGTCTGTGCTGGGGGTCCGGTGTTCAAACCTCGGTCCCGGCACCGATTTATCTGATTACCAAACCCTTCCTTCACCTCTGACAAGACATCTTGTGAATGTGTGGAATGCCAGGCCTCCACCGTGGTTCGGATCCCACGTTAAACTGTAGGTCCTCCATTTCATCTCACAATCACCCTACCATTACACATTATCGTAAGTGCGTATAACCCGAACGGTTAGTAAGACGCGGTGCTAATAATAATAATAATAGTTCGGAGCGCGTAGAACGTAAAACGAGTGTTTACGTCAGTTTGATGGGCCACGCCACAAGTCCAAGGAGACCTTCCCACCTTCAACAGATAAGCTGTTTATTACTGATTCATCATGTGTATAAAGGGAATGAGGCGTCATTAACGCGATAAGACCAACATATCAATCCTCTCAGATAGACCCGGTCATAAAACGATTGACCTCGCGCCTTATTGGTGCAATAATCCCGGTCAAAGGTCAAGCTATCACGTCAGCGGGTATTACTAGGGACAATCCAGGCTTTGAATTAAACAGTGGCGTTTCGCCATAGTAAGCAGAGCTGGTTGTTTATTTGAGGTGATTAACGTGCACTTTCTGAACCGACTGATTATTTCAGCACAGGAGAATTTCTATGAGCGAGAGCGAAAGGACTCACCAATTTTGCCAGGAAAGGTTTTTTCACATAACCCACAGGTTTTTTTTTACATGTCCACAATCGACACATGGGACCAACGCATCCGAAGGAAGTTGTGCTACGTATTTTTATCGCTCAAGAAACATCCGGCCGGGGTTTGAACCCACGAGTTTCGGCTCCTGTGGCGATCACTTTACCCCCAAGACCTCCTAGGTCAACCAGAGCTTGTTAAAACTGGACCAGTGACCGCATGGTTTTAAGACGTCACTCTCGTGTTAGACTGTCCTGTTGATGACTGGGATACACACCTCACAAAGGATACATAAGCAGTGACTATATCACTATATCACTATATCACAGCTACAGTAGCCCCGTGGCTTCTTTGGTGCTGACTGACAGCTCCCAGCTGACTTCTGACAGTCAACATTTAGGTATATACAGTAGCTCAATGGCTTCTTTGAGTGCTGACTGACAGCAAACAGCTGACTTCTGACAGTCAACATTTAGGTAAATACAGTAGCCCCGTGGCTTCTTTGGTGCTGACTGACAGCAAACAGATGACTTCTGACAGTCAACATTTAGGTATATACAGTAGCCCCATGGCTTCTTTGGTGCTGACTGACAGTTCGCAGCTGACTTCTGACAGTCAACATTTAGGTATATACAGTAGCCCCGTGGCTTCTTTGGTGCTGACTGACTGTTCACAGCTGACTTCTGACAATCAACATTTAGGTATATACAGTAGCCCCGTGGCTTCTTTGGTGCTGACTGACAGCAAACAGCTGACTTCTGACAGTCAACATTTAGGTATATATAGTAGCCCCGTGGCTTCTTTGGTGCTGACTGACAGCAAACAGCTGACTTCTGACAGTCAACATTTAGGTACCTAAATTTTGACCGTCAGAAGTGACAGCTGCTAAACACATGTTTTTGCAGATCATATGGTTCAGTGTAGGAATACATAACTTGGTCTGGTAACTTTTCAAAGCTTTTAGCTGTCAGCTGAGAGCTGTCAGTCAGTACCAAAGAAGCCATGGGGCTACTGTAGGTACAGCTTAAACTAGCTCTGATCATCCTGGCAACACTTCACGCCACTGAGATAAAAGAAGAAAACATTCATGTAAACATGTCGGATTATTGAATACAAAAGGAATACAATGATTCGTAGAAAAAAATTCTAATAATAAATAGTGGACCATCAATGCAGTCTAAAACAGACCTTAGGGCCGCTTAAATGGACAATATATTGCTAATCGGATGTTGCACTTAGGTTAAGTGTTGACAACATATTTTTTAACAGTTCACGAGTTTGTTGTTTACTGGAATGAACACAAAGGTATTTTATATGACTCTGAACATATTATATTCTTTTAAACATAGCTTCAACTCTGACATTTTTCAACCTGAAAATTATAGAAAGACGCAGTACTAGTACAGTAGCCCCTTGGCTTCTTTGGTGCCGACTGACAGCTCACAGCTGACAGCTAAAAGCTTTGAAAAGTTACCAGACCAAATTATGTATTCCTACACCGAACCATATGATCTGTAAAAACATGTGTTTAGCAGCTGTCACTTTTGACAGTCAAAATTTAGGTATATACCTAAATGTTGACTGATCAGAAGTCAGCTGTGAGCTGTCAGTCAGCACCAAAGAAGCCATGAGGCTACTGTAATAATAATAATAATAATAATAATATGTTTAACACGGTGGGCTGTGGAGGAAGAACAAATTACATTATTTCTAAATCCTCCCTCATTTTCTGCCCGACAAACAAGAAGCAACTCTTGCATTCAATCTCTTTTAGATTATCTTAATATTGATAGCTGTTCTTTCATCTTTATTAATATATTCCTGACAGGGTGTGTGAGTGGCAACCATTCTACTCCAATTTCCTTTATCAATGAGCAAGGTCATCACAAATTAAACAAAATAACTTCTTGTAGAACTCGATGAACTCTTTGTCAGCTATAAAAGAGTGCCCCAAAGGAGACGAAGCACAAAAGTTTATGTGCGTTGTTTAAGCATATAAAGCAGGGGTGGGCCTACGTTAGAATATCGTTTGTCAATAGTTAATAATCTATATCGATAGAGTGTATAAACGATGAATGTAGTTATAAAGTGGCATCTCCTAGAAGTGAATTTATGGAAGTTTTTTTTAAAGTTGGAAAGCGAAAAAAAAAAGCATCTTGTAAAACTTGTTTTAGATTAATAAAAAAAACATGATAATTTTCATTGTTTAAATAAATATGAAAATATAATTATGATAATGCAAAAGTTGAAAATATTATTAAAAAAAAAAACCTTTTTCCAAATTAAAATTTTGGGACCGATACTTACTTTTATTATCATAATCATTATTATAGTTATTATTATTATTATTATTATTATCACAGTGTCTTACTACCCGTTCGGGTTATACGCACTTACGCTAATGTGTAATGGTAGGGGGGATTGTGAGATGAAATGGAGGGCCTACAGTTTAACGTGGAATCCGAACCACGGTGGAGACCTGGCATTCTCCACATTCACAAGATGTCTTGTCAGAGGTGAAGGAAGGGTTTGGCAATCAGATAAATCTGTGCCGGGACTGAGGATTAAACCCCGGACCCCAAACACAGAAGTCCGACACCTTACCCCTAGACCACCAGCTCACCCTCTA
>CABEEJ010003979.1:17347-34009 GCA_901482245.1 Timema douglasi
ATTACCCTAGACAATATTAAATGTTACATAGACGAACCAGAATACAGGTTCGGGCGCGCCTACCATAAATAAATAGAACTAAGCAAAATATGAATCTCCCCAGAAAGTTACCAACATTTGATCGTGGACCAGCCACGCCAGATCAAAATAAAAGGTCCCCATTAATAAATATTAAAGTATTGCCAAACAGTAATTTGGAAAAGTATTCCCTCCCCATATTTAGAACCAAAGAGAATTTTGATAGATTTAACTCTAATATTATTTCAATCAAGCGCCCTCACCTTGTAAAGGCCAATGATACAATGAGTGACCTATGGAATTACAGCAGTTGTTATATACCACAAACAAGTTCTCAGTAAAGGGGGGGAAGAAGGGGAGGCACATAGAACAAAGGAAGGGTAGAGAACAGCGCTCTGGTCCGAACGCGGAGGTACCAGTAATTGCCAGGCTAAGCTGGAATATTCCAGGGGCGGATGTTTGCCAAGTCAAGTTGGCAACAGTATTTTCTTTTGGAGTTTGAGGTTCTGATTTGGCTCGCGCCTCAGTCAGTCGTAGTTGCCCAAGCCAGGAGAGTGGATGCGTCGCAGCGAGTACGTGCGTCCCATTTGACGGGGAGAGGCCTCGGTCGGACTTGGCGAAAGTTGGTGAGAGTTGGTGAGCCTTGGTGAGTTAGAAAACCTCCATATTACTAGGTTGTAGTGTGTTGCATATTCTTTGTTTGGAACATCGTTACAGTCGTTCACGGAAATACGGGTGTATTTCCTAAAATTAAGCCTTCTTAAATCCCCAACCAATTATTGAAATTAGTACACCGGCGTATAACCTGAAAAGGTAGTAAGAAAAGGTGATAAAAAATGAAAATTACATAATCATATAAGACGATGTGCTAAACAAAACAAAACAAATAACAGTCCCGGCGCACCAGTTACTTTTGTTACTGATAAAATCGTAGATTGGACTGTTGCGAAAGTAAAATTTCCTCCGTTAGTTAAATAATTAGTTAGTACCAAACCCTGAGTATGATATGTTTGCATTCAATACATCGTAAAATATTAATTAACGACTATTGAAAATCCCAAACCAGAAGTTAGTAACTGAATGTGTGACATCTTTCA
This sequence comes from Timema douglasi, assembly GCA_901482245.1. NCBI lineage: Eukaryota > Metazoa > Arthropoda > Insecta > Phasmatodea > Timematidae > Timema > Timema douglasi. The sequence continues at coordinate 18,463 of CABEEJ010003979.1, forward strand.
TCAATCGATTGGTTTCAAAACAAAGACTATGGGACGTGTCACGATTAGTTGTTAATTATTTAAATATTAATCGTACTTCTACCACACCATCATTAGTGACAGTTTAATATTATTTTTGGTAGCAATGCCACACACGTACGTACGGAGGTGAAAGAGATTGGTACGGATGAAGAGGCTCAGTCTTTGTCAAACAAAACATTGATTGATAGTTTCAGTAGTGATTATTAACAGAACACAATACTAATTACAGTCACCAGCCATTGTTAAAATAATATTCACATCTTGTTTCAGTATTAATTTAAAAACAACAGGGAGACAAATCTAATTTCGATTTATGAAAAATTGAAAATAGTTCTAAATACACCTTTCTTTTATATACAAGGTTAGTTAAATTAAATTAATAATTTTTTCTCTAAATATCTGCAATCAAGCTCAAAGATCAATAGTGTGGTGTGTGTAATTTATTTCAAACTACGAAGACCACAGTTTAAATTTGAATCTAGGATGAAATTCTTTCACCAATCAATTGTTCTGATGATAATTATAACCTCATTGAATGTTGACTCAAGGACTTTCATCAGAGATGTAAGTTTACGTTCAGAGCCCAATCATCTTTTCATCACTCCTGTCCGAGAGATCTTAGAGCGCTTCATATTGGGAAGATTCTACATGGTCGTTGCCAACACGGAACTGAGTAACGGTTCTGAGGACGTCGACGAAGTCTTCAAGCACATAAATCGCGGAGTTTCGACGCCAGTTTTATTCACGAATCGTTCTAGAGACCCGGACTATTACAAAGCTCACAAGACATCAGGAAATTTTGAGAACAGCGTCGCGTTCATCATCTTCAGTGACTATATCTCCATGGGATGCACTACCGGTAAGGCTTGGGCCGAATTCCCGTTTTGGAATCCAAGGTCAATGTTCCTGTTCGTCATCACTGAAGCAATAAAGGGGGGTCCAAGGGAAATCACTAGGATGCTAAGAGAATGTTGGGATGAACGTAACATACTGAACGCGGCCGCATTGTTTCGTACGGAAAATGAGAGTTCCAAGACAAATTGTGAGAACGGGTGGGAAATAATCACGTACAACCCTTTTTTTAATCAAACATATTCAACCAAAGCTATCAGTAGCCTAGTACGTGAAGGTAACAATATATTCTGGGACAAACTTATCAACTGCAACGGACACCCTTTAAACGTGACAGAAGGACAGAAACATCCGCTGTTATCCGTAGACACTGACATTCAAGGTCGAATATCTCTTGGAAAAGTGGACGGAGGTATTATAACGTCGTTCCTGGAAAAACTAAACCTTTCCATACTGTCGATCCGTACGTTGTCAGATTCTGAAGGCTACAAGTCACTGCTGCACGAGGACCACGACTTCAGGAGCATCCATATCAACTCCGAAACTTTGGTCGAGACCATCAGCGGTATATCCACGTACCCTCACGATCAGGACTGTATCACGATGATCGTCCCTAAGAATCTCCCCATACCCAGGTACATGAACATCATAATGTCATTTACCCCTGGGTTGTGGCGTCTGTACCTATTCAGCGGTGTCGCGATGGCATTGATATGGTACGCCATTCTTCGTTTCTTTGAGAGGGGGACCAATCTATTGGCTCTAGCAGCCGTAGAGATGATCAGAATCTTAATCCAAGGCGGAACAATATACAAACCATCTTTCTATGCACATAGGTTCTTCCTATCTTGTTGTCTACTCTTCAGTCTGATCATAAATAGTGCCTATCAGGGGTCTTTTACCAGTTATCTTGTAGTAACAAAGTATCCACCTGACCTTAACAATATTACAGAGTTTCTTAACACCGAATTAAAGACATCAACGTATCTATCTGAGAGTAATGTCGAAGACATCTCACAGTTTACGGACACGTTGGATGAATCAATTAGCAAGATACTGCGCAAACTTGTCTTGATCAAGGACGAGGAAGAGGCTTTGAACATGACCGCCTTCGACCGAAACATGAGCAGGATTAGTTTTAAATTATATGGCAAGGTGTTGGTCAGTCAGTCTATATACCACCGAGACGATCAACCCTTACTTCACTTGATCGACGACTGTTACTTCTCCGCGTTGTTTATCTTCTGTCCTCTTATTGGGAACTCCCCTTACCTCTCCAAACTGAGTTCAATCATCTCTAGACTAAAAGAGTCCGGGTTGCTCGACCAGTGGAAAGCTGACCTCTTCGTGGAGATGTATAATGCGCACAACGGTCGGGCAGCTGGCGAACCCAAGCAGCTGTTGTTGGAACACCTGCAGACGCCCTTCTTCTTCATGCTTATCGGGCTGTGTTTGGCCTGCATTGTTTTGTGTGTCGAGGTCTTGTCTGTCTATCGCCAGTAGCTGTCCCTTGTCATTCAAATCAATAGAATTAAGTTCTGTCTTAGTAAACAAAACTAGGTTCAGGAATTATGATCGAATTTAATATGTCTTAATATGTATCTTCTCGTGAAGAGTTTCCTTTAAAAAACAAATTATATATAGGTGTAGAAATGGCTTAAAACTCCAACATTCATAGTGATGAGGAAATTTACAGATAAGGTTACTTATAATTTTTCAAACGACTTGATTTTCTTTGCCTAGTTACTTATCGATAGGTTTCGTATTCGACATCTAAATCTATAATTTTGATCAAGGGCATATTTAAAAAAATGTTTTAAGCTTTAAAAGCCCAAGGTAAGCTTGTAGTGTTTATATTATAAGTAAGCAAGAATAAACTAAACTGTTCTGAACATAAAAGAGCAAATATTATAAGAATGGCAGTGACTTGGTAGCAGAGCCATCTCTGGACAAGGAAGTCAACTAACCATTACAGCGCTACGGCACCCACTGGATAAACGTAGCCACACTCTACAAAATACAAGTGATGAATTCTATGGTAGGGCAAGTAGGATTGTTCCCTGAACCAATTTAACAGATTTAGAACGTGCCAGTTTAAAAGGGGGACAGGTTTTATTAATATATGTGAGGTGACGTCAAACCTACCTCACAGGATAAAAGACTCGCTGAGTTCTGAGACATACTCGACCTCAGGAATAAGGTAGGTCTACATAATATGAAGATGATCTCATAAAGGTGAACATTTTTACGAGAAAATGGACTTTTATTATTTCGCACCTTATTTTATTATGTATGTATTATTACATTTTATGGGTGGTAAAAATACTTTTTTTTGACAAAAAACATTAAATTTTGTATTTAAATGGTTTTGTTAAGAAGAATTTGATCCGAGAGTACTGGGTTCAATTCTACTTGGCTGTTTCATACTGTTTCCCCCCTTTCTCTTAATATCAAAACAGATAAATCAATATAAAAAAGTCAATGACATATTTACTTGGATAAAAACTAAGTGTTAATGTAAATTCACACTTTCACTGAAAAACTAGCGCAGAATAGAAACGTGGTCACGTGACGCGCTCTAAGCCAATCACAAGATTTCCGATTTATCGGCTCGAGCTGTTTTGCTCAAGTTCAACAATTCCCTACTTTGTCAGATCTGCCCGAGATGTTCGGCTCAGGAGAACTAATCAAATCTCAGAACCAGCCATCTCAAATCAGTACGCATGCGCTGTAGAGATAGAAGCAAGCAGACAGCTTCGTTGTCCGTTGTGAGATTTGAAATAAACTGTTAATGTAAAGCTTGTATCGATGTATTGTATTGAGCCAAGACACAGCGATATAATTTGAAAACATACATCGGGAGAATGATCTAAAATATATGTTTATCCACTATAAAAAAAATTATCTTGATAATCAGCTGTTTTAAAGCATTGCAATACATCATGGGTCAACTTAAAATGTGAATCACTGCGCAGATTCTGGTTTATATTTTTCGTTGAACGTGTGACTCAAACTTTAATTACTTTATGCGCTTAACTCAATTAAGCCAACACACTGCCAATAATTTTTACCGTATAATTATTGTTTGTGCTCCGTTTATACTCATAGGCCTTTTAGAGAATATATTTTAATGGGGCGGACCGAAGTTGAGACAAACAATTCCACTCTGTATTGTAAAACGCATTAAATGATTCATAACATTACTAATTTTAGAGAACCTATGGTCATATTCGGAACCATATGAGTGCAGATAAACTAAAAAAAGATTAATAAAAAAGATAGTTTTAAGTGATGTGGGGGGCAAACTTAAATTATGTTTCAATGTGATAGAATAGTCGATCAAAAATTCCTAAACATCATAAACCAAGTGGGTTCTTTTGGTGCCGATGACTAGCAGTAGGAGAACAAACCGGGGAGGAGGAAAATACAAATGGCAATACAATTTGTGTTTTGACCCTCCTAATAATTGACACAATTCTATTCACAAAGATCCATTCTACGCTCCTATAACAGTTACCTTTTGTTTCTCAGAAATTTAGTTCTTAGTGACCAACAGAAATATGTGGATTGTTGGACTTTTCGGAGGGGAAATGCCAACCTTTGAATTAAGTTTACGAGTCTGTATATGAATAGCAATAACCATGTTGCAAATAACTGTTATTAAAGTATTGTCTGTATCGAGGACCAGTTACACTTTGAGTGGCTTTCCTCAAAATTCTATAATTTTATTCCTTAAGTAAATTTTTTTAAATAATTACTTACAGAGAAATATGTTTGTACACTTGTTAACACGACCACTCTGTGGAAATATAAAAGTACCAACAAGTCTACAACTCTTTATATAATTAATGCACAGTTACATATCTTTCAATCAAAACAAGTGAAAAAAAATTGTTAAGAAAATTATAATGATCAAACACAAATGAAAAATATTATCAATGCTTTTGAAGGTAGACAACAATTAGAATGTGGTAAAAATTTCAATCAAAAATATACGCAAGTTACTTAGATGAGTGTATCTTAATTAATTCATTTTAACATTTTTATTATATGGACGACTAGGTACTCTTATGGGCTCACTCGATAAAAAACATAAAACCGTATATTTTAAAATATATATCTAATCTTATTTAAGTGCCGGCGGTACCATTGAACAATCAAAATTGATTTTAACTTGGTCCAAATATTACTATCGTCATGAATATTACTGTGGAGATAGTTTTCAGTAACAAAATAAAACATGTAATTTTTCTCTTTATTTTCAAACATATTTACAATCGTATTCATTTAAGTTATTAAAAAGAAAATACTTTGCTAAAAATGAACGAGTACGGTTACCACAAGTGATTCCAAACACGAACAGAAGTTAGTTTAAGTCTGCTATGTATAATTGCCTTTATTTGGCTCGCATTCTCATCGGATCCAGTACAAGGTTCGTCTATGTTCAATTCCATAGAGAATGCATAAAAGGTTTAATTGAAAACAGCTATATGAACTGTGCACTATTCACTTGTCAATATGTATTAATCATAGACGCCATCATTGAAGATAACGTTTCAATCTTTTACGTAATATGTGCTACGTACTGTTAACTATAAGTTATGCGTTGTGAATAAATATAAGCCCATCTTAAGTACTAAGCACGGGTGATAAGCTGTGACTAAATGGTTTGTTAGTCAAAAGCTTTACACAACAGATTCGTTTCTTGTGACTTGGCACTTGTGTTTAAATGACCACGTGCTTAGTAATTTACAATACTGGACTATGTAATGAGTATTTGTAAACAAATACAAATTAAATTGGAAAATTTGTAATAATAATAATAATAATAATAATAATAATAAAAGCTATAAATTGTCGCTGCGTGCTTTGATAAATTCTTTACTAACCAGATTTATTAAGATTATGAAAGAATTCGAAATCATTTAGGGCTCCAAACTCTCTGCTTACGTGGACTTTATTGTGATGCCCTTTTTGTTTTTAATATTATCAATAGCAACATTTCTTGTAAATTTGCCCTTGATCATGTAAGTGTTCATATCCCTTCTTGGGCATTTCGTAATACAAAATTATTTTTTCTCAATAGCTCTTATAAGGTGAGCCCTATAGGTCGTTGTATCCATAGCAGTAATTATAGATTTGTCGAGTTCGACTTTATCATAGAAGAAAAGTTAAGTACAGAGAGTTATCTAAGGAACTCCCTTACAACCAATTTATCCTGTAAATGCTTTGCATCGAAAATTTAAATTTACTTTATTCTTATTAGTTTTTTCCTTATTGTTATCCTTTTTAAATATACTTATGCTTTTACTATTCTTAAGTTAGCTTTTATTATTTCTATCATACCTAATTAATAATTTAGGTATTCATCAGTATGTATAATTATTTAGCTATTATTGATTATTTTATTTTATGTTTATTTATATTTGTAAAGTACATGTGTACTTTTCAGTGCTGGCCTGTCATAGGTCTTACGACTGTTGGCCAGCACTATAATAAAGGAAATTGAAATTATTATTATTATTATTATTATTACAATTTGCATGCCTTAATGAGTGTTTTAAAAATAAACAATTAAAATTTAATGTAGATACAGAATCTAGTAAATTTTGACCTTTGAGTGTATTGCGTATCATATTAAACAAACAAGTGTCAGTAAGATGATATATTGTTTTCAAAACAGACAGTTAAGGCTTAAAGTGTGCAGAAATTTAAAATACGTATTTTTTATTTGAGTTTATTAACATGCAATTTCTGAACCAACTGATTATATCAGCACACAATAGTTTCTCTGAGCGAGAGTGAAAGAGTCTACCAATTTTGCCAGGAAAGGTATTCTCACATAATATCCACGGTTCTTTCACACGACACAATCGACATGAGACCGATAGCTTTACTTGTCCTCTCTAAGGAAATTGTGCTATGGATTAAATATTTTTATAAATCCAATAGTTTCTCAACTACAGGCAAAAACACACATATAAATATATATATATATATATATATATATATTGATATATTTTTATATTTTTATGGAGCACTTTGAATTTAGAATACTTGATGAATATGTTCTTTGGTTGAGTGTTTATGCAACAACGTATATTATTTAATTTCACAAATCTTGCTAGTTTTAGTAAATGTCTCTATTTTGAGATAAAAGAGCAAGTTTGAGCGTTGCACTGTAATGTTTATTTAAAATTTAAAACAACACTTTTTTTTATTTGGGAAACCTAGATTATTATTGTAACCTTCCCTTCTAAACGGAAGGCAATACGAGTTATGCCCGATATTTTTTAGTTTTTTAAAATAACCAATTTTTTTTGTCAAAATAAATAAATTATACCTCCAGTAGAAACGCTTAGCTTCATTTTGTAAAGAGAGTAAACTCATCAGTTGATGAATATTTTTATGGAATAGTGACATAGTTAATTACCCTTACAGTATCTAATGATGAGAACAGGTTATGTAACTCATCATTTTTAACACTCTCTACTCTCCATTATTTTCATACCTTCTTGGACCAAATGTGTTTCCAAATAATTTTGATTTAGTACACCTTAAAATTTAAACCAATTATCAACATGTTTTATAACCACTTCGGTGGCCACATGGTCTGAGGTGCTACTCTCACAGTAGACTAGACTGCTGAATATGGAGGGGGGATGAAGGTTCGAATCTCGGTCAAGTGTTCTGAGGGTGGTAGTTTACAAAATGATTTTCCACTCTTACCCCATGAAAATACAGGTACATTTATTTTAAATGAGATCTTTCTCATTCCTCGGTCATTAGAGTAATTAGTACATAAGAGTGTTTGACTAGACTACTAAAGACGGGGAAATCGTTGTTCGATCCCGGTCGGATGCAATGAGGGTGCTTTTTTCAAAATGGTTTTCCACTCTCCGTCTACGCAAAAACGGGTGTATTTCCTATAAATTAAGCCTTCTTAAATCCCCAACCAATTAGTGTAATTAGTACATAGGCGTATAACCTGAAAAGGTAGTAAGAAGCGGTTATAAAAAAATTACATAATATAAGCCGAACTGGTAGTAAGACCAGGTGCTTAAAAAAACAAAAAAAACAGGGCCAGCCCACCAGTTATTTTTGTTTCTGATCAAATCGTAGATTGAACTATTGCAAAATCAAAATTTCTTTCGTTAGTTCAATAGTTCAATACCAACAACTGAATCAGATATGTTTGCATTCATTACATCGTGAAATATTAATTGCCGGCTATTAAAAATCCCGAGCCAGATGTTGGTCACTGTTTGCGTGACATCTTTCATCAATCGATTGGTTTCAAAACAAAGACTATGTGACGGGTCACGATTAGTTGTTAATTATTTAAATATTAATTGTGCTTCTACCATACCACCATTTGTGACAGTTTAATATTATTGTCGGTAGCAATGCCACACACGTACGTACGGAGGTGAAAGAGATAGTTACGGGTGAAGAGGCCCAGTCTTTGTCAAACAAAACATTGATTGATAGTTTCAGTAGTGATTATTAACAGAACACAATACAAATTAGTCACCAGCCATTGTTAAAACAATATTCACATCTTGTTTCAATTACAACCTAAAAATAATAGAGAGACGAAGATAAATTCCATCTATGAACAATTGAAAATAGTTCTAAATAAACCTTTCTTTTACATACAAAGGTTAGTTAAATTTAATTAATAATTGTTTCTCTAAATATCTGCAATCAAGCTCAAAGATCAATAGTGTGGTGTGTGTACTTTATTTCAAACTACGAAGACCATAGTTTAAATTTGAATCTAAGATGAAATTATTTCACCAATCAATTGTTCTGATGGTAATTATAACCTCATTGAATGTTGACTCAAGGACTTTCATCAGAGATGTAAGTCTACGTTCAGAGCCCAAACATCTCTGCATCACTCCTGTCCGAGAGATCTTAGAGCGCTTCATATTGGGGAAATTCTATATGGTCGTTGCCAACACGGAACTGAGTAACGGTTCTGAGGACGTCGACGAAGTCTTCAAGCACATCAATCGCGGAATTTCGACGCCTGTTTTATTCACGAATCGTTCTTTAGAACCGGACTATTACAAAGCTCACAGGACATCAGAAAATTTCGAGAACAGCGTTGCCTTCATCATCTTCAGTGATTATATCTCCATTGGATGCACAACCGGTAAGGCTTGGGCTGATTTCCCGTTTTGGAATCCAAGGTCAATGTTCCTGTTCGTCATCACAGAAGCAATAAAGGGGGGTGCAAGGGAAATCGCTAGGATGCTAAGAGAATGTTGGGATGAACGTAACATACTAAACGCCGCCGCATTGTTTCGTACGGGAAATGAGAGTTCCAAAACAAGTTGTGAGAACGGGTGGGAAATAATCACGTACAACCCTTTTTTTAATCAAACATATTCAACCAAAGCTATCAGTAGCCTAGGACGTGAAGGTAACAATATATTCTGGGACAAACTTATCAACTGCAACGGACACCCTTTAAACGTGACCGTAGGAAATCAACATCCGTATTTATCCGTAGACACTGACATTCAAGGTCAGATATCTCTGGGAAAAATTGACGGAGGTATTATAACGTCGTTCCTGGGAAAACTAAACCTTTCCATACATTCAATACGTAAGTTGTCAGATTCTGAAGGCTACAAGTCACTGCTGCACGAGGACCACGACTTCAGGAGCATCCATCTCAACTCCGAAACTTTGGTCACGACCATCAGCGGTATATCCACGTACCCTCACGATCAGGACTGTATCACGGTGATCGTCCCTAAGAATCTCCCCATACCCAGGTACATGAACATCATAATGGCATTTACCTCGGGGTTGTGGCGTCTCTATATATTCAGCGGTGTCGCGATGGCATTGATATGGTACGCCATTCTTCGTTTCTTCGAGAGGGGGACCAATCTATTGGCTTTAGCATCTGTAGAGATGATCAGAATCTTGATACAAGGCGGAACATTATACAAAACATCTACCCATGCGCATAGGTTCTTCCTATCTTGCTGTCTACTCTTCAGTATGATCATAAGTAGTGCCTATCAGGGGTCGTTTACCAGTTATCTTGTAGTAACAAAGTATCCACCTGACCTTAACAATATCACGGAGTTTCTAAACACCGATTTAAAGACATCTACGTATCTATCTGAGACTAATGTCGATGACATCTCACAGTTTTCGGACACGTTGGATGAATCAGTGGCCAAGCTACTGCGCAAACTTGTTTTGATCAAGGATGATGAAGAGGCTTTGAACATGACCGCCTTCGACCGAAACATGAGCAGGATTAGTTTTAACTTATATGGTAAGATACTGGTCAGTCAGTCTATATACCACCGAGACGATCAACCCTTACTTCACTTGATCAACGACTGTTACTTCTCCGCGATGTTTATCTTCTGTCCTCTCATTGGGAACTCCCCTTACCTCTCCAAACTGAGTTCAATCATCTCCAGATTAAAAGAGTCCGGGTTGCTCGACCAGTGGAAAGCTGACCTCTTCGTGGAGATGTATAGTGCGCACCATGGTCGGGCAGCGGGCGAACCCAAGCAACTGTTGTTGGACCACCTGCAGACGCCCTTCTTCTTCTTGGTGATCGGGCTGTGTTTGGCCTGCATTGTTCTGTGTGTCGAGGTCTTGTCTGTCTATCGCCAGTAGCTGTCCCTTGCCATTCAAATCAATAGAATTAAGTTCTGTCATTGTAAACAAAATAAGTTTCAGGAATTATGATCGAATTCAACATGGTTTAGTATTTATCTTCTTGCGAAGAGTTTCCTTTTGAAAAAAACAACTTATATACGTTTAGGAATGGCTTAAACATATAGTATTCATAGTGATGAGGAAATGTGCAGATAAGGTTACTTATAATTTTCAAAGATGTTTGTCACAGGTGAACCAATCAAATCTCAGAACCAACCATCTCAAATCAGTGCGCATGCGCTGTAGAGCTAGAAGCGAGCAGACAGCTTCGTTGGTTGTGAGGAGATTTGAAATAACTCGTTAATGTAAAGCTTGTATCGATGTATTGGAATGAGCCACGACACAGCTTTATTATTTGAAAACCTACATCGGGAGGATGATCTAAAATATATGTCTATCTGATAGAGTATTGAATATGTTGGTAATCAGCTGTTTTAAGTTAGCGTCGCAATGCATCATGAATCAATTTAAAGTGTGGACTACTGAGCAGATTCTGATATCTATTTTTCGGTGAACGTGTGATTCAAGCTTTAATTACTTTATGCACTTAACTCAATTAATCCCAACATATTGTCAATAATTTTTACCGTATAATTATTGTTTGTGCCACGTTTATACTCATGGGCCTTTTAGAGAATATATTTTAATGGGGGTGGAACGGAGTTGAGTGCAAACAATTCCGCTCTGTATTGTAAAACGCAATAAATGCTTCATAAAATGACTTAATTTTATAGCACATATGGTGATATCCGGGCACATATGAGCACAGATAAAGTAAAAATGATTAATAAAAAAGATAGTTTTAAGTGATGTGGGGGATAAGCTTGAGTTATGTTTCAATGTGCTAGAATAGTCGATCAAAAATTCCTAAACTGCATAAACCAAGTGGGTTCTTTGGTGCCGATGACTAGCAGTAGGAGAACAAACCGGGGAGGAGGAAAATACAAATGGCAATACAATTCGTGTTTTGACCCTCCTATTAAATGAAATCATTCTATTCACAAAGATCCATTCTACGCTCCTATAACAGTGTGTTGTGACCCTCCTATTAAATGACGTCATTCTATTCACAAAGATCCATTCTACGCTCCTATAACAGTGTGTTGTGACTATTAAATGACATCATTCTATTCACAAAGATCCATTCTACGCTCCTATAACAGTGTGTTGTGACTATTAAATGACATCATTCTATTCACAAAGATCCATTCTACGCTCCTATAACAGTGTGTTGTGACTATTAAATGACATCATTCTATTCACAAAGATCCATTCTACGCTCCTATAACAGTGTGTTGTGACTATTAAATGACATCATTCTATTCACAAAGATCCATTCTACGCTCCTATAACAGTGTGTTGTGACTATTAAATGACATCATTCTATTCACAAAGATCCATTCTACGCTCCTATAACAGTGTGTTGTGACTATTAAATGACATCATTCTATTCACAAAGATCCATTCTACGCTCCTATAACAGTGTGTTGTGACTATTAAATGACATCATTCTATTCACAAAGATCCATTCTACGCTCCTATAACAGTGTGTTGTGACTATTAAATGACATCATTCTATTCACAAAGATCCATTCTACGCTCCTATAACAGTGTGTTGTGACTATTAAATGACATCATTCTATTCACAAAGATCCATTCTACGCTCCTATAACAGTGTGTTGTGACTATTAAATGACATCATTCTATTCACAAAGATCCATTCTACGCTCCTATAACAGTGTGTTGTTACTATTAAATGACATCATTCTATTCACAAAGATCCATTCTACGCTCCTATAACAGTGTGTTGTGACCCTCTTATTAAATGAAATCATTGTATTCACAAAGATCCATTCTACGCTCCTATAACTGTGTATTGTGACCCTCCTATTAAATGACGTCATTCTATTCACAAAGATCCATTCTACGCTCCTATAACAGTTACCTAACATTTCTCAGACATTTAGTTCTTAATGACCAACAGAAATATGTGGATTGTACTTTTCAGAGAGAAAATGCCAACCTTTAAAATAAGTTCACAAGTCTGTATATGAATATCAATAAACATGTTGCAAATAACTGTTATTAAAGCAATGACTGTATCGAGGACGAGTTAAACTTTGAGGGTCCTTTCCCAAAAATATATAATTTTAGTGTTTAAGAACATTTTTTTAAAAACTATATTACTTACAGAGATATATGTTTGCACTCTTGTTAACACGACCACACTGGGGAAATATAAAAGTACCAACAGGTCTACAACTCATTATATAATTAATGCACAGTTACATATTTTTCAATCAAAACAAGTGAAAATAAATTGTTAAAAAAATTATAATGAGCAAACACAAATGAAAAATATTATCAATGGTTTTGAAGTTTGACAACAATTAGTCTGTAGTAAAAATTTCAATCAAAAATATACCTAAGTTACTTAGATAAGTGTATCTTAATTTATTCATTTTAACATTTTTATTACATGTACGACTGGGTCCAATTATGGGCTCACTAGATAAACAACATAAAACCGTATATTTTAAAATATATAACTAATCTTATTTAAGTGCCGGCTGTACCAATGAACAATAAAATTTGATTTTAACTTGGTCCAAATATTACTATCGTCATGAATATTACTGTGGAGATACTTTTCAGTCACAAAATAAAACATGTAATTTTTCTATTTATTTTCAAACATATTTACAATCGTATTCATTTAAGTTAACACAAAGGAAATTCTTTACTAAAAAAACGAGTACGGTTACCACAAGTGATTCCAAACACGAACAGAAGTTAGTTTCCGTCTGCTATGTATAATTACCTTTATTTGGCTCGCATTCTCATTGGATCCAGTACAAGGTTCGTCTATGATCAACTCCATAGAGAATGCATAAAAGGTTTAATTGTAAACAACTATATGAACTGTGCACTATTCACTCGTCAATATTTATTAATTATAGACGCCATGATTGAAGATAACGTTTCAACCTGTTACTTAATATGTGCTACGATCCATTAACTATAAGTTATACGTTGTTAATAAATATAATCCCAGCCTATGTATTAAGCACGGGTGATAAGCTGTGACTAAATGGTTTGTTAGTCAAAAGCTTTACACAACAGATTCGTGTCTTGTGACTTGGCACTTGTGTTTAAATGGCCACGTGCTCAGTAATTTACAATAAAGGATTATGTAATGAGTATTTGTAAACAAATACAAATTAAATTGGAAAATATGTAATAATAATATTAATAATCCCAATAATAATAAAAAGCTATTAACTTGTCGCTGCGTGCTCTGAAAAATTAAACTCAGAAAGTTATCTAAGGAATTCCCTTATCACTAATTTATCCTATAAAGGCTCTGCCTCAAAAATTTAAATTTACTTTATGTGCCGAGCTAATAATAATAATAATAATAATTTTTTTTTTGCTTAATGTTAACATTTTTAAATATACTTATGCTTTTACTATTCTTAAGTTAGTTTTGATTATTTCTATTATCCATAATTAATAATTTAGGTCATTTTTTTTAATGGTTCATCAGTATGTATCATTATTTAGCTATTATTGTTTATTTTATTTTGTGTTTATTTATATTTGTAAAGTACATGTGCACTTTTCAGTACTGGCCTGTCATAGGTGTTACGACTGTTGGCCAGCACTACAATAAAGGAAATTTATATTATTATTATTATTATTATTATTATTATTACAATACGTATGCCTTGATGAGTGTTTCAAAAATAAACAATTAAAATTTAATGAATGTATGTATAAAATCTAGTAAATTTTGACCTTTGAGTGAATTGCGTGTCATATTAAACAAACATTTATGTCAGTAAGGTAATATTAGTTTCAAACCAGAAAGTTAAGACTTAAGGTGTGCGGAAATTTAAAATACGTATTTATTTTATTTGAGGTATTTAACGTGCAATTTATGAACCGAGCGATTATATCAGCACACGAGAATTTCTCTGAACGAGAGTGAAAGAGTCTACCAATTTTGCCATGAAAGGTAGTCTCACATACAATCCACGGTTATTTTACACGACACAATCGACATGGGACCGATGGATTTACTTGCCCTCCTAAGGAGGTTGTGCTACGGATTTTTATCACTCAAGAATACACGTGTTAATCAGCTATAAAATTGTGTTTTCGCCCCAAAGCTTTAATTTTATTTTAATTCATTACGACATATATAAATATATATTCTTTAACCATGACATTGTATTAAGTATCTACACTCGCTTCAGTGTGCGAAGGGTCTAAGCGTCATTCTATTTTAGTCCAGCCTGCTGAAGGTGGGGAGATTGGGGTTCGAATCCTGGTCGGGTTTACTAAGGGTGGTTTATTCCAAACGATTTCCCACTCTCCTTCCACGCAAATGCGGCTAGAATAACTCTTCAATTCTTCCTCCCACATCCTTACCCCATTAGGGTAATTATCATACATGCGTACAACCTAAACGGTTAGTAAAACACGGTGATAAAAAAATATATAGGTACTTAATAGAATAAACTATATTTTGTTATTTCATGTATTTAAATACTAATATAAAGCACTTGAAATAGTTAATCACAAATTTGACAAAGTAATAGAATTGAACGTTGTTTAATATATATATATATATATATCATTGCGTCTTACTACCCATTTGGGCTATACGCTCATATACTAATTATGCTATTTTGTTTTAGGGATTAGAAATGATATATAGGAAGTGTACCCGCATTTGCGAAGTGGGAAATTGGCAAACCATTTTGGAAAAAAAAAACTCAGTAGATCCAACCGAGATTCGAATTCAATCTCCCTATAATCATCAGTCTTGTCTATCGTTGAATAGAATATATAAAACACTCTCTTAACTTAATTGTAGATATAATTTTTTTTTCTCCAAATATTTGAAACAATGAAAAACATTATTATATTGTCAAATTTATTTAATTTTAGAGACTATATTTTTCAACAC